>CM051257.1:83106213-83383075 GCA_027921565.1 Artemia sinica | reverse complement strand
CACAGTTCTTCATCAGTTTTCACTCCTTTCTTTGTTAAAGATTTTACAGTCATATACATGTTTTAGTTTCTCATAGTTTAGTTAAAGTGTTGTGAGTTAAGAATCCAAGACATCTTTTTGTGAGGGGGGTTGAGGAGAGAGCGGTAAGGTTAGAGGGCGCTTCAGATATTTTTCTTTACTTTTTCTTTCTTTTCTTATTTAATTTTTATTTTTCAGATTTTCTTTATTTTCTTTTTTACTTTAAGTTCATTCAGTTCTTTTTCATCTTTCACTTTTTTCAGTTTTTTCTTTCTTTTATGTTCTTCATTTTTTTCTTTTCTTCATTTCTTCAGTATTCTCATCTCTTTTTTCTTTCTCAGAAATTCTTGCTTCAGATTTTTTCGTTATTTCATCTCCAAGACACACAGACAAAAGAGATGAGAAAGAGAGAGAAAGAGACAGAAAGAAGAGAAAGAGCAAGAAAGAGAAAGAAAAGAGAAAGAAAGAGAAAGAAAGAGGAAAGAAAAAGAAAGAAAGAGAGAGAATGAGAGAGAGAGAGAGAGAGAGAGAGAAAGAGAGAAAGAGAAAGAAAGAGAGAGAGAGAGAGAGAAAGAGAGAGAGAGAGAGAGAGAAAGAGAAAGAGAGAGAGAGAAAGAGAAAGAGAGAGAAGAGAGAAAGAGAGAGAAAGAGACAGAAAGAGAAAGAAAGAGAAAGAAAGAGAAAGAAAGAGAAAGGAAGAGAAAGAGAGAGAGAGAGAGAGAAAGAGAAAGAGAGAGAAAGAGAGAGAAAGAGAGAGAAAGAGAGAGAAAGAGACAGAAAGAGAAAGAAAGAGAAAGAAAGAGAAAGAAAGAGAAAGAAAGAGAAAGAAAGAGAAAGAGAGAGAGAGATGAGAGAGAGAGAGAGAGAGAGAGAGAAGAGAGAGAGAGAGAGAGAAAGAGCAGTTAGCCCTTGAATTGATAAAACAGGCCTAACTTGACAAGGATAAGACCTTGAACTGGAATTCCGATTTTTAAATAGAACTAATGTGTACAATTACGTTGGATCACACAAGTCTTAATTTTTATTAATTTTTTCCCCTGAAATTCGAAATCAAACCAACCTATCAATAAAAGCTTAACTTACCTTTTCTACAACAGAAACACGGACAGGCTGTCTCAATCCCGCTCTGGCTAACGCTTCCACTTCTTTGGTTTGTGTTGCACTGAACAAGCTAGTTTGTCGTTGTTTAGGCAAATAACTGAGAATTATGTTCATTTTAGACTCAAAGTTGGCATCTAGCAGTCGATCTGCTTCGTCTAATACTAATATTTCCTAAAATACCGTCAAACATCAAACATAAATAATAACTATAACACACATTGCATATAAACTAATACAAAATATTGATAGAGACCACATACTTTCTACTTTTGTTAAAATGCGTTTCCAGTTAAGCCAGTCATAACATGTGACATTGGAAAAAAAATTCGACTAAATTATTCCTACTTTTGTTTTACATTGTATTTCGCAGAAGGTGGCTATAAGTAATACAGCCAAAATATTAACATAAGAAAAAACAGTCTTGGCTGAATTTTTGTGAAGTAATTAAGCTAAGACTCAATTTTTTCGTGGTTTGAGTTTGATCAATTTTCTATCGATAGGTTTTTGAGCGAGTTAATTACTTTCCTTTGTTTTACATTATATTCACAGAAGATGGCTATAAGTCATATGGCCAAACTATTGATATAAGAAAAAAAACAGTCTTGGCTGAATCTTTGTGAAGTAATTAAGCTAAGACTCTATCGATTGTTTTTGTAGTTTGAGTTTGATCAATAAAAAAAAGTGGAATACAAAAACAAAGTAGAATAGATAAACAAAAGTAGAAACTTCAAGTAAAACAAGAGTAGAATATTAAGAATGATTTAATTTCTTTTATGTAGTCCATGTCCTCGACTTCTTTTCTTTTTATGTAGCCTCTCAAACTCGATGAACCATATAAAAATGAATATAATGAATTAGAAAAATGCGTCATACAGTAATAGTGTGCAACTGAGTTTCAGAAAGGTTAATAGGGGAAAAAGCGGGAGTTATTTTGTATTTTGCAACAGTGTTTTGTATGTTTTTATTTATTGTGCTCAACATCGTGGTAATAATTTGTTTTACAAATACTTGTATTTACTTGATCTTACCGAGCAACTGAATAAAATACATCTGTTGCATAATATTATACCTTAGCTACTGAAATATTTTCATAAAAATAGCGAAAATCCCCTTCGGGCTACTAAAACACAAACATTTATCATCAGAAAAAAAGATCAACTTTAACGTAAGCCAATGACGTAGAAATAGTCAGTTCAATAGGGACAAATACTTTTATTTGACAGTGATACAACAAAAAAATCTCTGGACGTTTCTGTCACACATACAGGGCCGTGTTCACCAGATAAACTAAAATAATGCAAATAAAACATCAATATTTATGACTTACTTGACTTAAGTCCCATCCGTCCTTGAAGGTCGACTCATCCGACGGTCGTTAGACGGGACCGACTCATCCGTTGTACGTGACCGAGCCATCGAAGTTGCTGGAGCTGGATCTTCATGAGAATTGTTTGTTGTACTTTAAGGCGCTCGAGAAGTTCGACATTTGAGATTCTATCAAGGTAAGTAATCCCGCCGATGCGGCAGAGGCACTGAGTTTCAAATGCTGCAAGTCGACGGTTGTCATTTACCTTCAGTGTCCATGTTTCACATGAGTAGATTGCGATGGGGATGATCAGGGTATCAAAAAGTCGTGTCTTAAGCCGCAGAGACAAATCCTTGCTTCACCATATGGGCATAAGGGCCTTGAAACTGGAACTCGCGAGGGCGAGACGTCTTTTAATGTCTTTTGATAGACAGTTGTCGCTGGTGATCAGACTACCGAGGTAAGGGAACTCGTCAACCCACTAGATACTCTCTCCATTAATTTTCCAGGTCTGGCTTAACTGTGTCCTGTGGCTTTCGTGAGCAGCACATAGCCTTTGTTTTTGATACATTTATGATCATTCCAAAAGAACTAGTGGCTTCGAAGACGTCGTTAGCAACGGCTTGTAGATCCTCGGGTGTTTCAGCCATTTCGTCGATATCGTCGGCGTAGGCTAGCTTATCTATCTGAACACCCCCTATATTGCGCCACAAGTTGTCTCCACCAGGGATAAGACTGCTGTGAGGAAAAGGTTGAACAGCTCTGCAGACAAAAGGCATCCTTGAAGGACACCTGCGAAAGTCTGGAAACTGTCAGTGAGACCTTCACTAGTCATGACGCGACTCCCAAATTTTGAGTACATATCCTTGATAAGATCTACTAGGTTTCGTGGGATTCCGCAATGGAGGAGGATATGCCATAGGCCATTTCTCCAAATAAGGTCAAATGCTTGCCTAAAGTCGATGAAGAGCTGATACAGGCCGCGACCGAATTCCAGATATTTCTCTAAAATTTGGCGAACAGTGAAAATTTGATCAACGGTCGATCTCCCAGGGCGAAACCCGGCTTGGTATTCTTGGATGACTAAGGATGACACGGCTCTGATCCGTTGGAGTATAATTCGGGTGAAGATCTTGGCAGTTTGACTTTTTAGGCTAATAGGACGGTAATTATCACATACTGCCTTTGACCCCTTCTTGTGTAGTGGAACAATTGTGGCTTCGCACCAAGAAGTTGGGAAATGACTCTTTTGCCAGGCACCGGATACAATCTTGTGGAAAAGATCTATAAGTGGTTCACACCGGACTTTCAGCAGTTCTGCCTGTATCCCGTCCGGGCCAGGGGCCTTGTTAGTCTTCAGAGGTTGGATAGCATCCTCGACCTCATAACGGAGAGGAGGTGGGCTGGGGTCTGAGACAGTAACGGGAAAGAGGTGCAGGACATCAGGGTTTGGAAAGATATCAGGATTAAACTTTTCTTTGAAATGCTCCATCCATCTCGGTCGGATACCTTCTGTGCTTTGTATCTGAGAGCCATTTTTATCTAGCAGTGCACAAGAACTGAGGCTTTTCTTGCTTGTTAGCTCACGAACTCTCTTATACATGAAGCATGAATCCAATTCTCTTTTTAAGTGACCAAAAATTGGAGGGCAACTAGACCTTCTCCCACTCCACTTTTTCCAAAAATCGCCCCATCAGAATTCTGAGATTGCTGTTTTTTCAGCGTAGTTGAAAGGCCTAATAATATGTCTTTGGAGATAACATGACCCTGACAGCCCATAGAGGAAGGTCTTTAAGTAATAAAAATTTTCCCATTGTTTACGTATAGTATTAGTATTTTGGGAAATAGGCAAACATGTTTCGGGTGGAGAGGGGGGGGGTGATTTTATCGCTGGGAAGACTTTGCACGAGGAGAATTTTCGATGGAGAGGGAATTATCCAGGGGGTGAACTTTTCAGGGGAAATTGTATACTGGGGAAATTCGCCAGAATTCCAATACGAAATTTCTTTATATGTCTAGCTTTTTCTTTACTGACTCAATTTTACGCGTGGAGGTTTTAAGGGTAATCGTCTGGGGTAAATTTTCACCAGGATTTAATCGTCCAGATGATATTTCCGTGGGAGGGGATATTTCCGTGGGTATGTGGAACCAGATTTATTGGCGCCATTTAAAAAACAATCAGAAATTAAATAAAAAAAACAATTTTTTTTAATGTAAGTAAGAAGCGATATTAGAACTTAAGTAACTTTTAAAAATGACGAAAAATTTTAGTGTAAAGAGGTGTTGAGAAGGGGGCAATCCCCTCGTATACGTAATAATTTCCGTTCGTTTCAATTTTAATATTGCTCCTTACTTTCAGTTGAAAAAACTTGTTTTTTTTATTTAATCAGGTAAACAGAAGTCAAAAGTATTGAGAGAAAAAAAGTTTACATTTATCTGACTGAAGTAAATTACCATAAATTGAATTTAAGCAAAATTCATCTGAATCTAGATTACCAAAGTAACCAACGTAAACCAATATTGCTCATTAAAAAGAAAGCTTACCAATTCTTTCACATTTTTTGGAATAGACAAATCCTGGTCTTTATAAGACAAAATCTCACAAATACGTCCAGGAGTGCCAATAATAATATTTGTCCCATAGTCTTTTAATTTGGCTATATCTCTTGAAACGGGCCTACCTCCAATAAGAAGACTATAGCTAATGCCTTTGAGAAGTGGCTGAAATGCGGTAAAAACTTCCTCTATTTGTGTTGCAAGTTCTCTTGTAGGGGACAACACTATGGCCAGAATCTCAAGCTTCTTTGGTGGTTCTTTCCGTTTCTAGAAAGTCAGAAAAAATTGACACATCATGACACAGACTAATAAGGGAATGATAAGAGAAATATGAGACCGAAATTGTCAAATAAGCGTCAAAAATCTTTGCCAATTTCACCCCCACTCCACCCACTTTGCCAAAACTTTACACAAAAGCTCAATCACTATGGGCAAGAAGCCGTAATATTACTACTACTATTACTTACAACTCAAACGCAGCACCAAGACGCCCGAGGCCAACACAGCTACGCACGCTCCTCCTCCCTCCCAATCTATTCTAAGCCTCCCTTTTTACAACCGCCCATGAAGTTCCCATTTCCTTTAAATCTTTCTTTATGACGTCCTCCCACCCCAGACGAGGACGGCCTGCTTTCCGTTTAGCCCTAGACGGTTGGCCGCAAAGAACAATCTTCGGCAATCTGTCATCCTTCATTCGCACAACGTGCCCTAGCCACCTCAACCTTTCTTTCATTATAGCCATAGAGAGCGGTATTCAACCACATTTTTCGTATAGCCTATTGTTTGAAATACGGTCAGTCAGCCGGGTACCCAGAACAATCCTTAAGCAATTTCTCTGGAAAACACCTAGCAAATCTTCATCCGCTTTTTGGAGCGCCCATGCTTCAGAGCCATATTTGACCACTGTAATCACCGTAACTTCTAATATTCTAATCTTAGTTTACAGACTTATCTTCCTATTCTACACAAAAGCGAAATCACTATAGGCAAGAAGCCGTATAAATTACGAGAAAGTCAGAAAATTGACACATCATGACAAAGTCTAATAAGAGAATGATAAGAGAAATATGAGACAAAAATTGTCAAAAATCTTCACCAATTTCACCCCCACTCCCCCCACTTTGCCAAAAATTTACACAAAAGCTAAATCACTATGGGCAAAGAAGCCGTATAAAGTAAGAGCTAGAAGGTAGACTTCAAACGAAACTGAGATGCAGAAACCAGTGGTATGAAGAAATGTCAAGCATGGTTATGGAAACTGAGCGCTTCAAAAGACGAAGGAAAACTTGTTAGATGTATTCCAGTGGAATTGCCTACGAATTCTTTTGGTACTCCTCTGGCTGACCGTATTTCAAACGGTAATATGTACGAAAAATTTGGTTGTAACCCGCTATCTAAGGCTATAATAAGAGAAAGGTTGAGATGGCTAGGACACGTTCTGCCGATGAAGGATGACAGATTGTCAAAGATCTTCCTTTTAGGGCAGCCATCTAGGGCCAAACGAACAGGAGGTCGTCCTCAAAGGGGAGGGGGGGAGAGGTCGTAAGAAAGGATTTAAAGGGAATTAGGAATTTTCAGGACGGTGCAAAGAGGGAAAATTTGAATAGATCGGGGTGGCGGAGGAACGTGCGCAGCGATTGCCCTCAGGTGGCTTAGTTTTGCAGTGAGTTGTTGTTAGTAATAGTAGTAATAGATAGGAAGAAATGTAAAACCATGCTCCTCCAACGAAATCACGAGAAACAATTTTTTCTAGTGAAATAAAAACATAAATTAATAAAAAATACAAAACTTAACACACTAAATATTGATTTATGCTAGATGGTGCTAATCATTTTTTTTTCTTTTATTGGAGAAAGACTTTGGTTTTTCCTTTTATCGGTAGCCCCTGCTCTTTAAAATCAAGAGTAAGGACCATTAGACTTCTCTTTACACTTACCTAGCATGTTAAGCACACGTATTTCTCCTTTTTTTTAGTTCAACTGAGCTCAGGGTCTAGGCATTTACCCTCCCCCCTGCAGAAAATATCCCTGGAATATTCCCCCAAACGGAAAATTGAGCAGCCAAGGAGGAAGTACAAATAGGTACCTCAAATAGTCGATCAGATGTCCTATGAAGTAGCAAAGGACCAGATATTAAAAACAGTTCTAGGACAGGGGCTGGCAGGTCTCCGAACATTTTTCGACTTATATAAAAAAGGACTGCCACTCTAAAATTTCTGATCGAACGAGCATCCTCCAAAGTTTCTACTATCATGAGGCAGAAGTAGGGAGGAGGAGGGGGCAGTCCCCAATAAATTCTAAAAATTTTGGGGTTTAATGTTACTCTTCATTTTCATAATAATAGTGTAGACCAAAAATACTCCCAGAACTCAAGAGGGATTAAATATCAATCTCTACCTTCCACTACCTCCCTTCCTCATAACTAATTTTGTATTTACCTGAAAGCTTAATGAGGGGTGGAAATGTTTGTCCGGCTCGTAAAAAACGTAATGAAAATAGATAAACACACATTTATGATTCGTTTTTTTAAGTTTTTTGTACCTCCCCCTTAAAAAAATGACCCCCAAACAAAAGTCCTGGATACAGCCCTAAGATTATACATCAATTTCTACCTCCACCCTCCTCTCGTCTCTTCCTTGGAAATATTTCTGTATTTATCCGAAAGCTCAATGACAGTCGGGATGTTTTGGCATTAAAAAGCACCCTTTTGGGCATCTTCCTCCAACCCTAACTACAAAACAATCTGAGAACCCCATTGTAGAGGTTTAAAGCTCTTATAGGCCTATGCAACTGTTTAGAATTGTGTATTTTTTTGCCAAAGAATAATCATGGATAAAAAATAAGAGCAAATAAAACAAGAGGTAATAACCTAAGAAAGTGAAATTTGTTTAGATATTAAAAACATTTCGGGTCTATACCCAAGAGTCATCAAAATTTAAACAGTCCCAAGTTTGTTGTTTTCATGATGGAAAGGTAATGTAGTCTTTGTTGTTATTTAAAGATCATGGATGTGTATTGCTTGTTATTTTTTCCCCAGGGATGATAGTGTCAAACCAAGGGTCCTAGACGATCGAGAGAGGGTTCACTCGAACAAAAATTAAAGTTTAACTGCCTTTTTAAGTTACCAAACAGAGTGGAAGGCAACTAGCCTCATCCCATGTACCTACCCTCCCCCCAAAGACATCCGAATGAAGTTCTGAGATAGCTATTTGGTTCATCATAATTGAATGGTCCAATAAATATGTCTCTAGGCATGAAAAGACCCTCCACAGCCCTTAGGGAAAGGGCTGTAAGTTTTGCAATTTGTACATTGCTTACAGATGGTATTTGCTATTGGGAAACACACAGATATCATTTGATAATTCTAGTCCTTTTTTTATAAGTCGAAACTGATTGGAGACCAACTAGCCCCTTTCCTGTGAAAGTTTTTGATATCTGCTCTTTTGTTACCCCTTTGTTACCCCTATTTTTTTTTGTCGAAGGACACACATTTGATCAGACATTGAGATTTTTTGTCCTTTTTTATAAGTCAAAAGCGACTGAAGACCCACTATTTCCTGTCCTAAAACTGTTTTAATATTTGGTTCTTTTGTTACCCCTTAGGGCATCTGATCGACATTTTGCGGCACCTATTTTGTATTTTTTCTTTGGCTGCTCAATTTTGCGTGTGGGGGAATCTTACATGGGGGAATTATCGGGAGGAATTTCCCATAAAGGGCGGGGTGTACATGCCGGCTCCTAACTGTACCTAGTGCTCCAGAGCTGTATCTAGTGCTTTAGTTTTTCCTCCCTCCCAGGCAAGCCTCAGTTCACAATTACTAATACTGAGAACTCATCACAAAAGAAAGCTGCTTCTGGCCAATTCAACTGCACATTCTCTAATCCGAGCTTATCTCATTTCTACCTCCCACAAAATTCCCAGTTTTTTTTTCAAATTTACCCTTAATTTTAAGGATACCCTAAATTTGGGATATTTCCTTTCTTTGATTCATGCTATTAGTTTGCTTCCGTCCTAAGCTAATGAACAATTATTTTCAAAGAGTCTCATTAAATTCTTAGATTTTTTTATTATTTTTTTAGAGTTAATAAAACAAGCACCCTTTATAGCCAATACATGCATGAGCCAGAACATATAAAAGAGTCCCATGATCATTCATTAAAGTTAATCAACTATAATCTTCCAAGACCAATGACGGGGGAGGTAGTACCAACCAATCAATCTATCTATGTCTACAACCCTGAGCAATATTGAGAGATGCTACATACCAACAGCATTTCAACAATTGGCACAATGAACGCCAGCGTTTTTCCACTTCCAGTAGCTGCCTCAGCTAAAACATCCTTCTTAGCCAGCATCAATGGAATTACTGACTCCTACAAAAAGATCTATAAATTAAAGTTCCAACAAATCTAAAAATTACTAAGTTAACAAAAGTAGGTCTTGTCTATCAGAACGAAAAGAAATGACCGACAGACTGAAGTAAAAACTTTAACCCAATCTTCAAAAAGAGATTTTTTCATACATGCTTTTAACCTGTTAATGGATCTAAACCTGCAACACCATCTCCATAGTAGGTCAAAATGAGCAGACTTTATTGAACTGGATAAACCCTATTATGATGCTACCACATATTTTTTACCTAATTAGCTGACTTACCTTCTTTACATATTCATCCATATTTTGAATATTTAATTCGATAAACAGAGTTTACAACAACAGCGTTTACTATAAAAGAAATGTATTTTTTACAACACAGAAAAACTACGTGGTAAGGCAACATCACATTCGGAAACAATTGAATTGTCCAAAGAAAAAGATTACGAATTTATTGTGAGAAAAGAAGAAATTGACTAATTATCTACAGCTCATATTCAAAAACCCTATTATGCAGCCTGGAGACTGTCCAAAATACTATGATCCGTATTATACTTGGCCTCAGGAATGACACCAAAACCAATTTCCTCCTCAGCGAAAGTGGTCTCACCTCTATTGCTATGCATAGAGAAAACCTACTTGCCCGCTACTTTACAAAAATTGAAGGTAACAGCTCCCATAGATTACATGATTGACTAAGAAACCCTGGTGCTTTTAGGGGCCTTGCGCGGGAATTTGCAACCACCCAAATGACCTTCCCCATACCTTCATCTTCTTTGTTCCAAATATACCCCGGATACCACCCTGGGCTACCCACTACCCAGAAGTGACCCTTTTGTTTGCGCCAGCAATTAAGGCAGATCTCTCCCTTGCCTATGTAAAATTATTATTCCATGAATTTGAGACTCAGAGATATAACCACCACCTCCCAATTTTTGTGGATGGCTCCAAAACGAAATCTAGAACTGTTTGTGGAGTCCACTTCCCATCTTTATGCATATCAGCTGTGATGTGAAAATGATGTGAGTATCATGACAGCTGAAATAGCTGCCACCAACATTGCATTGGAAACCATTATAAAGATGCCAAACCCTCCAAGAAACACCCCTCTTATAATTTATTCGGACTCAAAATCAACCCTTGCCTCAATATCACCAGAGTATTCAGACTACCCAGACAATGATATCTCTACCACTCTTGTGCTATTGAACCAACTACTTAAACAAGGTATATCCACAAAATTCCAATATATCCCAAGTCATATGGGCATTAAAGGAAACCACAAGGCAGCTGAAATAGCTAAACCTGCCCTTCAGCTTGAAATAATATCTGGAAGGCCTATCCTAGTAAGAGATATAAGCCATTGGTGCCTAAAAATTTATCTAGCAAACCAAAGCCCACCAAACCTTTCTCAATTTGCATCCTGAAAAGACTCAAAGATGTACCACAGAATACGATTAAATGCTACTGGTCTTAACTGCCGAACTTACCATTTCCAACACACAACCACTCTCAGCCAGTAGAAAGGGGGGTGCTACTCCCATCCCTCACCCCTGCTGCCATCTACAATTTAGTTTAAATGCTGACGGGGCACCAAATATGGGCATAGAGTCCCTAGGGAGAACACGTGGTTAATCAAAGTGGGTCAATGACCTAAATTTCCAAGGTTGATTTATTTGCTTTTGTTGTTTTGGCCAAGTGCACGCTCGGGGCGAATGTTAAGATCCAGGAATAGGAAACAGGATCACATGTTTCCTTCTAAGCCAATCAGAGACTCGGATACATCCCCCTTCTCAGCCAATCAGAGACTCGCTTACATATGGTTTTCCCCATTACATCACAATTCGCCCTTGAGATTTCGTATATAACGGACATGCATTGTGATTAAATTATCAGAAAGTATTGTGACACAGTTGAAAGAACAAGAATGGATATTATTGATGAGCTTGAAGCCTTGGCAGCCTCAATTTACCATGTAAGTTCCGTTTTAGTACATTTTCATTTTTTATTTTCAAAATAAAATTATTTTCCTTGGTCACCCTCCAGTATATCTAAGTCCCCCCTCCCCCCCCCCCCACAAAAAAAACTCTACTATGCTATCTTTATACTCGATAGAAAACGTAAAAGGTGTTCTTTTTACTACCTAAACCCTCCTCAAACCCCCCCCCCCCCCACTGTTTTTACAACGATAATTCTCGCAATAGAAATAATTCTCTTTTCGATAAATTCTTGCTTTTCTGTATTGTGATTTAAAGTGTCCACTGACTTCTGTCAATTCTTAAGGCATTATGCCGCTCTGTTTTGACATAAGGCTCCGCGCAAGATCATAAATAGTTTTGTCACCCCTTTTCCTGTGTATTTACAATTGCGGCTTAGCCAAAGGGTTTGTTTTTCTCCATCAAATTAAAACACTTTCAGACAATTACTGTTAATTAAGCGCAGGCCTACGCAATCTGTATTTGGAGAAGTGAAACGAGTTATTTTCATATTAAAACGGTTTTTCTGACAATTGCAATAATTAAGCGCAGGCCTACGCAATCTCTATTTGGAGAAGTAAAACGGATTATTTTCAAATTAAGGTCTAACAATATATTTAGGACATTGATGAAGGGGGGAGGGGGCCATGCCTCATTTCTATCGCCATCATTGTAAAATGAAAAACAAAACTGTTTCTTCGCGTTAGGGCAGTAAGAGGACCGAGGGTTTCTAAGAAAAAAAAGATAGCGTTATTATGTGTACATTTACATCCAAGATTGTAATTTAGGCCTATAAGCTGCTAGGCTAACAATCTTTTTCTATTTTAAAGGTCTACAGACGGGAAACATTTAAAAAATTTTCTCAGCAAGGTAAAAATAGGGGCATTTCTTGCAAATTTTACCTTTTGCTTTGCTTTTGGCGTAGGGGGGCTTTCTTAGTGATAAATGCGTTCTAGACAAAATTATGGTTAGTGTGGATGGGGATACTAATTTCCCTTCTTTAAAAAAGGGGGAAATTATTTTGATAGTAATTTTTTTCTCTTCTTTTTTAAGGCCAATTATGAAGAATGTATACCCCCTCCATCCAAGAGAGCGAGAGAGGACAAGGAAGACCCCGTACAACGGAGGGTGATGGCTGGAGCATCCAAAACCGTATCCTCTGCGCAACCTTCGAGGCCTGTGGTCATAAGACATGCTGGTCCCACTCAAACCGCAAACCAATCTACCCAAGCCCGTGATATCGCTGGTCCATCCACTAGCAGGAAATTCAAAAGTGAATGGGCAGCTTCCTACATGATGGCGAGTCCCGCTCCAGGTAAATTCGATGCCCCACCAACACAAGGTCCGCCGATGGTACATCATGCTTCGCCTGGGCCTTTGGGCATTCAAATACAGCCGGAATTCGCGAATGTGAGCATTTTTTCCTACCTTATAGAAATATCTAAAAACAAAACTATTTTTCAACCTAATATAAACTTGTCTCAGAGATGTTAAAATATTAACCCCCCGCCCCAACCATTGTTTTAAATTTCTCTGCTCCCCCTCCCTGAGGGATATCTAAATATAATTTTTTTTTGTTTTTGCTTGTCAAACCGCTCTTTTTTTCATATTTTCTCTGTTCCCCCCCCCCACTCTAGATCATAAACTGTTGCTATCTCTCATAATAATATTTTTAACTAATTTCTAGTCAATTACTGTTAGAGACCTTTTTATCTCAAAATGCTATTTTTCGCTAGAATATTATAGTTTTAAGGGGCCTAGAAGTAAACCTTTCATTTCATCACAGTAAAAGTGTGTTGCAGAGACATTAAAGGACATTGTTCCCCTTTTCTAGATCAGATCAATTATCGTATACATTCAGCAGTCTGCTGAATTCTGGTAGTGAAGCCGAAAAGATCTAGCTACATTCTGACGGCATATTTCCTCATAGGAAACTGCCTTTACGTTATAAACTACGTGTTTATTTAAACACAATTTTCTATGAGAAAAGGCTAACAAGTAAAGACCGCACGGTTGTTTTTTTTTCAAAGCTGATTAGTTCCTACCTTTTTCTTCCATCTTTTCGCTTTTCGCTTTTTTTCAACACTGTAAAATTATGTCATAGATTTTAAAAGATGTTTTCCCTCCCCACTCAGTTTGAAGGCCGTGAGAATATAGCATTGCAATCTCTTAACTGCATAGGCAGTGTCCTAATTTGCGTAATATTTTTGACAGCTTTCAACCTTACAACTTGCCAAGATTTTAGGGGAGACATTCAATAAGAACCGTTAACTGTTCTCGAATTTAATTGTACTGTTTCCCAGAGAATACGCTTGGAAACAGAACAGACGAGTTGTACAATAATTAGGCTCATTTGGAGTCCTAGACAACCTGTACGGGAAGTAGGCGAAACGACTTATTTCCAAATTGTTATGCCACCTAACAATACGGTTTTTTTAGGACATTATGTAAAAACGGTGGTGGGAGGGAAGGGGATATGCCTCAATTCTATCACCATCATTGTAAAGTAAAAAAAAAAGACTGTTTCTTCACCATTGGTGAAAAGTATGGGACCGGGAATTTTTAAGAAAAAGATAGCTTTTTGCGCCGTGGCGGCCGGGAAGCACTGTGGGGTCCGGGAAGCGCCGGGGAAGCGCCGCGGTGGCCCGCTGGGCAGCTCGGAGGGGAGCATTAAATACTGGAAATTGAGGGGGGAGTTGTTTGAACAAAATCAAATGCCTTCTATGTAAAGCGTTTTAGATTGTAAATATCTTATATTAAGTTGGAAATTGGAACTTTCAGAATATCGATAGAGTAGGGAACAGTGAATTAACCAAATGCTACTATGTGCATACTGCTACTACTACTACTAAGCGCGTTTTAAATAATACGTAAATAATAATCCAAATTTTAAACAGTAGGGGTGATTTGAACACTTTGAACATAAGCTATTTTTCATTTATAGGTTGGACCATTGGTACCTTATTCCATGTCACCGTCCTCATCAGTTGGTGAAGTAGAGGAGGCACACGTGGAGCCCCCCAACAATTTACCATGGAGTGATATTTCACTGGAAATTCCAGATAGTATTGATGAGTTTATAGAAAAATTTTTAAATGTAGATAATAGCGCAGTTGAGCAGGGGGACTTGACTCCTAACACACTACAGCTTTTAAATGATTTTACAAATGAATTAACTGGGAACCCTCCCCCACTGATAACCTACTCCCACTTCAAACAACTGAAGTGGATTCCCGTACCCCAAATATTGAACAATGTGGAGGGGGAGGGAATGTTGATAATATACAAGAGGGGGAGGGGTAATGTCCAATTTACGACTTTTCCCGATTTTCAATTATCTAATACAATTTTAAATGCAATAGTTGTTTACACTGCGACTTTTGGGGTCCGTTTAATTCACTTATGGGGGGAAATTTTGTGGTTGACCCCGCAGAAATTGTGCATGACTATGTAGATAAAATTCGTGCACTGCTGGAGAACCAAATTCAATTATGGGGAGGGGGGAGAGATTCAATTAAGGTTTCAATTGTTTTAAAGGTGTTCTATTTAAATGAGGGGAAAAGTGAAGTTTACCACCATTATAAACACTCCGATATACGTTTGATCTATCCGAATTTAGAAAATTTTGAGGGTGTTTTTTGCGAGTGGGTAGGTCAAATTATTGCGCATCTTGAGAACTATAACGAAAATGGGAGCGGCTCTGTAGTTCTTTATGTTGAAAATTTAAGCGTTAATGTTTGTAAATTTAAGAAAGATTTTATTTTAAGAGGGGGGCAGATGGGGGATATGGTAGGGATACAGTTTTAAATTATAATCCATATTTAGTAGGTTGTCGTGGTGTCCAGAAGATCTGTTTTGAAACACATCAAAAATGTTTCAAGTATGCTTTCCTCACATCAGCATTCGAGCCTCTAGCACGTGACGCTACCAAGACGAATTTAGACGATTGGGCTGTACATAGGAAGGAAGGGTCCAATTTCCCCATTGTAGATTTCACTTGTTTAGAAGGAAAATACCCAGTAACGCTAAGATCTATTGATATTTTTGAAAGGGCTAATGCCCATTTAAATATCGGCGTTATTGTGGTTCAGTTTGAAACTGAATTTGAAGATGGGGTTCGTTTAAAAAAGGGGGTGGTCTTCCCAGTAAGGGGCCCGTCAATTGAATTAGTCAAACACTGGGTTTGGTTGTTGTATACACTACCTAGTGACCTAACCAATTCAATTGGCCATTTTATTCCTATTACAGACATCAGTAGAGTTCTGGGGGGTGGTAAGCATAGGGGGACACGTTTCTACTGTCCGGCATGCCTGTCACAATTCCGTAGTAATATAGTGATTCCGTAGTCTTCCCAGTAAGGGGCCCGTCAATTGAATTAGTCAAACACTGGGTTTGGTTGTTGTATACACCACCTAGTGACCTAACCAATTCAATTGGCCATTTTAATCCTATTACAGACATCAGTAGAGTTCTGGGGGGTGGTAAGCATAGGGGGACACGTTTCTACTGTCCGACATGCCTGTCACAATTCCGTAGTAATATAAAACTACGGGATCATATGAAGCATTGTAGACGGCATGGCTACCAGACAGTGGAAACGGTTTCAGGGGATAGGGCCATTTTACGCTTCAAAAATTTCCAAAACACCCTCCTCCAGTGCAACAAAATATCTTTGGATTGTGAAGCTAAGCTGGTGGAGGTGAACGATCCTCGATTTCCAAACCGAATCAAAGAACATCAAGCTATTGCAGTGTCCTATGCCCATGCGCAAAGAGACAGTTCTAACACCATGCGGTTGCTAGAAACAGTAGAAACATTGGATGAGGGGGAGTGCATGGTCAAGGCACTGACTAAACTAATTGGCAAAGCTAATGGTGCTATTTCTCGTTTGAGAAATACCCATTATCCTATGGTGTTGTCTGCAGAGGATCCTCTCGCGATTAAAAATCAAAAAATATGTTGGGTTTGTAAGGGGGAGTTTGAAGAGGGGGATAAGGGGACTAAAGGAAAAAGAGGGGGGAGGGGGAAGTCAGAGACCACAATCACTTGGCAGGAAATATCCTCTGGGGGTAGTAATTTTAGAGGGTAGCGCATCAATCGTGTAACTTAAATGTTAGCCAGCAGTTTTTTATTCCAGTTTTTATTCACAATGCAAATTACGACTTAAAATTTATTTTACCGGCACTGGCACGTATGCACAGGGAGGGAGGGGGAGTAGACAGTCCATGGGTAAATAATTCATTTACCTATAACATTATTCCCAAATTGGCCGAGAAGTTGTTGCTTCTCTAGCTAAAATGGCAGGCAGTGGATAATGGGCATACGTGTTGGAATAAAATCAGGTTTTTAGATTCTTTTAGTTTTTTTCCCAAGGCATTGAGTCAATTGATTCAAGTGCAGAAAAGCGACAATTTTGATAGCTTTCCCTTGCTTAAACAGCACTTTCCAGACAGTGAAATGTATGACCTGTTGACCTGCAAAGGTGTATACGCATACGACTATTACTGTTCTGCCGCTCGCTTAAGCGAGGTGAAACTACCTCCAATTGAAGCTTTTTACAATTCACTCACCAGTAGTGAATGCACAACCGAGGACTATGAGTTTGCCAAGAAGGTGTGGGCTAAGGGGAATTGTAAAAATGGGTGGGATTATTGTAGACTGTACTTGGCCAGTGACGTTTTAACTCTGTTGGATATAGTCTGTAAGAACATAGACCAAATCTATTCAGAGTTCGGGTTAGATATAGGCTACTATTTTTCCACACCACATTTGGTGATGGATTTGATTTTAAAAATTAGTAGGGAGGAAATAGGCCTAATCACCGATGTAGATCAGCACCTTTTTGTAGAGCGTTCAATGAGGGGAGGGTATGTTTTTCATGGGGACCGCGTCTTGTCAACCGATCCGAGCGGACAAAACAGCACCGGTGCAAAGTCAAATGCAGTGTTCTTGGACATGAACTCATTGTACCCCTCGGCAATGTCTCAATACTCTTTGCCGTGTGGGAACTATCAATGGCTTGAGAATCCTTGTGAGTTCCCCGACATTACCACCGTCGAGGACAATGGGCCACAAGGATGGTTCTTTGAAATTGACAGGCACATTCCTCTGGCGCTTCACGATTCAGTCAGAGATTTTGCTTTTTCCCTGTATCAATCGACCCGTGAGCAGGGACTCACTGAGCCCCTACAATCGATCATTGGTTGAGGATATGGGGATGCACTGGACCCCCTCTAAGCAAAAACTGATTGGTGATTTGGACCCTAATGAGAATATCGTTGTTCACAATGTGCTTTTTGACTGGATGGTGAACAATGGTTTCAAGATCACCAAAATACATAGGGTCCTGCAGTTCAATCAGAAACCTTATTTGAAAACGTTTATCGACACTTTTGTCGATAAACGCTCTAGGGCAAACTCCAAGGTAGAGAAGGAAATGTACAAACTCATTCTAAATTCAGCGTTTGGCAAAATGTGTGAAAGCGTACGTAACAGATCTCGCTGCGACGTCGTGACTGACCCTCTAGAGTGTGAACGAATTATTGCCGATCCCAATTTTACATCGTTCACGAGCATAGAGGCTGGCATGGTTCTTCTACACAGGCGAAAGCGAAATGTGGTACTGAACAAGAATATAGCAGGAGGTAGTTCAGTACTAGAAATTTCCAAAAAGCTCAAGTTGTCGTTTTTTTACAATGTGTGCAAGGTGCAATGGCCACGGGAGAGGGAGGTTCAAGTTTACTATGGGGATACAGATTCTCTGCTGTTAAAGGTAAAAACCGAGGATTTATTGGGTGATCTAGAAAAGGGGGAACACATCAGCTCGCGGATGGATTTCACCAACTGGAATCCGTCCCTCTACCCCGAGTTGGTGAAACGTCAAGCCCCCAACCAACTATTAATGTTAAAATCAGAGACGGGGAGTGATTTGATATCCAGGGGGGTGTTCCCGGGTCCTAAAGTTTATTGCGTTAAAACTCATAGTGGGGATGAAAAGCAAGCGTGTAAAGGGGTGCCTACACATTTTGTAAAGAGCAATTTCAACATGAGCGTGTACAGAGACTGTGTAGAAAGTAGCCTAGCGCCGAGAGCACAAGTGCTTGCAATTCGCTCTCTACAGTATAGAAATTATACTGTAAGAGTGGAAAAAAATGCAATGTCGTGTATATCCGACAAAGTCTATGTGCTCGAGAATGGTGTGAGTGTCCTGCCTCATGACCACTACCTTATTTCAGACCGAGTTGAATGCATAGACTATCGCAATCAACTTGGTCTGGATAAATTAACCTAACCAACTAACCAAACCAACTAACCACCACCACCAACCCGTTCATAAATTAACTAACCACCCAACCCATTCATAAATTAACTAACCCAATCTAACCATCACCACTGACCCAACTAACCCAACCTAACCTGTAGCAGCAGCAGTGACGACAACTATTGTACAGTTTTTCCACCGCGGCTCCCGGGGGGGGTGGGGGGGGGGGGTGGGGGGCCCTTCCCACGGCCGACTCCGGGGGGTGGGGGGTCCCGCCCGCGGCCGACCCCGCGGCCCCGGAGGGGGGGGGGTCCATTTTAAATTCATAATGTTCAACTGTGCTAGTTCATGTTCCAAGTGTTTTTTGTTGTTTTCAAGTGTTGTTGTTGTTGTACAAAAAAGTGTTGTTGTTGTACAGAAAAGTGTTCTTGCTGGACAAAAAAAGTTTTTTTAAAGACAATAAGTGTTGTCCTTGTTCATGTTGATGGACAAAAAGTGTTTTTATTTACGTTGTACATAAAGTGTCCTTTTTATCATTGTTCATGTTGAATAAATAGAGTTTTCATGTTGCAAATAAATGACCATGAAATGTTGTCAGGTTCTTGTTGAACAAGTGTTATTCTTATCTTGTTCATGTTGAACAAATAGAGTTTTCATGTTGCAAATAAATGACCATGAAATATTGTTTTTTTTGTTGTTGTTCTTGTTAACGTAGATAGATCTATGGGAAAATTATTGCTACTACTACTTATTCATTGGACACGTATGATTTACAGTTAGTTATAGTCCAACTGTTGTCAACAGCAGCAGCAGTAGCATGTATCAATTTAAAACACCCTTCAGATCGTTGTTGTGTGGTCCCTCAATGTCGGGGAAAACAACACTTTTAGCTAAAATAATTCAAAATTGTCAGAAAATGTTTTTGGAAAGCCGAAAAAAATCTACTATTGCTATAGTATTTGGCA
Source organism: Artemia sinica (assembly GCA_027921565.1). Classification (NCBI taxonomy): domain Eukaryota; kingdom Metazoa; phylum Arthropoda; class Branchiopoda; order Anostraca; family Artemiidae; genus Artemia; species Artemia sinica. The sequence goes on along the minus strand of CM051257.1, from coordinate 83,363,518 downwards.
GGAGTCCTATGATCAAATAAAAGCTATTGCCACAACCATACCAATACAATTCATACGAGGGCTTGATATTTTCAATAGTATTGAATCGAACTCGTGGTTGATTATTGATGATTTGGCTGAATCCATTGAACAGTTCTCACAGGAAATGCTACAACTGTTCACTGTTCGCTCCCACCATGAACACATTTCCATAACCCTAGTTCTACACAATCTGTTTCATCAGAGCAAATGTATGCGAACCCTTGCTTTGAATTGCACTATCTATATTATCTATCGAGTTGTTCGTGATTCTAGCTCGCTAATGACTCTCAATAAACAGATATACCCCGGCGCCCCTAAATTTCTGTTGTCAGCGTACACTCAGGCGACTAATAAACCATACGGTTATATTTTGCTGGATCTTAATCAGAGCACGCCCGAGGATCTACGTATAGTCACCGACATTTTCAACAATGAAATTACAGTATATCTTCCGGTGAACAGTAGAAAAGGCTATTAGTTGGCGTTATGACACTGAAGAAACTACACGAACAACGGCATTTATTTTCCGTTTTAAGCACTTCAAAACCCTTGCTTAGGAAGGCCATACTCAAACATGGTGTTGACAATGATTTCATTAATCTAATATCTGAACTTTGTTTAAATTTAACCGAGGGCAATGTTCAACTGCCAGAAGGTGTTAGACAACAGACAAAGCAACATCGTTCCACTGTACGCGCCTTGGCTTGTAAAAACAAGGGAAAAAAACAGTTTTCTCTAGAGAGAGAATGGCAAAACCCTATAAATTGACACCATTTGAACTTGTCCTCTCGCCCGTCGAACATTTTGAAGACAATCTAAGCAAATTCATTAATGATGAGAATATTGCCGATGACAAAAAACTGCTTTTACTTCAAGATGCATTGCGACGTGTGGACAAACATAAACCTTATCGTGAGAGACCCACCACCGCCACTGTTACCGGTCCCTCTAAACAGGAAACATCTCCTCAAGATTCTGCAGCAGTGCAATCAAAGGAGAAGGAATTGAATTCGATTGTATCGAAAATTGGAAACCTATTGCCACTGACCTATCGAGAACAGAGTAAAAGAGTATTATCATATCTCATGTTGGAAACTGGTGGTGATCAAGTTCAAGTCGATAGCACACGGAAACGAATTATAATTCAGGGAAAAAGTTATAATCTAGTTGATTTATACGTGAGTTGATTTATACGTGATATGGTGACGAATCGTAAAGGACTTTTATCATTTGACAATAATCTATACACCTTTCTAAGTGTATCAAACTTTCCCAAAAGTCTTATTGGCAATAAGCAAATTCTAAAGAAACTAAGAGAATATAGTCCTCCAACAACACCAACACCAACACCATTTAAAAAAGAATAAGATTCAATATTTGAAAATACTAGCAGCAGCAGCAGCAATGATTTTACAACACCTGTGGCTGCTAGTCAAAAGCGAAGACGAATTGATTAGCCCTCCAGTGTGCAAAAGGGAAGTGGACATTACACTTCGTGTTTGCGTTCAAAATGGATGAAGTTCTGAAAGGTGTCTATGAAAATATCGGTGAAGCGGGAAGTTTAAGTTCTCCCAAAACGCTTTCTAAAGTTGTCTCCGGCAGCACATTGAAAAAAGCAAAAGAGTATCTAGAGAATGAACCGAGTTACACACTGCATCGGAATCACAGGCTTCGTGGCAAACAATATCGACAAACTAAAGCCTTTTCCTCTCTGCATATAATGCAAACGGATCTTTTAACTTTAGAGGCAATTCAATGGCGTCACAATGCACCCAACAAATATATTCTGGTGGCAATCAGTGTCTTTAGTCGACATGCCTATGCCATTCCATTACGGTCAAAGAGAGGTGTTGAAGTTGCTCAGGCCATTGAAAGTATTCTTGACCAGGATTCATATAGAAAAATTCAATCGGATCGTGGCAGTGAATTTGTTAATCCCCATGTGCAAAAGGTTCTATTGAAATATAATACAACACTTTATCATAGTCACAGCCCGATAAAGGCTGCATTGGCTGAACGATTAATAAGAACGATTCGTCTATTAATTTCAAGATATTGCACACTGAAAAATACACCGGCTTTTATTCATGATTTAGATAAAATCATGCGGATATACAACCATCGACCTCATCGATCTCTGTCCAACTCAAGCCCTCGGGAAGTTCATTACAGTGAAAATACATTTGATGCCTTTCTAAAGCAATATTCCAATGGTGAAAAAGAAAAAAAAATGTGAAGAAGAAATTCAATGTTGGTGATACTGTTCGAATTAATAGAACCACCAATATTTTTGAAAAGGGGAATTATTTATGGAGCACTGAAATTTTTAAAGTGTCCAAAATTCTGGACACCGAGCCCACGACATATCGACTGCGAGACACCAAAGATGATGAGATTCTCGGCGGTTTTTATGAATATGAATTGCAAAAAGTTAGAAACACTAGTGAAATTTATCAAATTGAAAAGATATTAAAGAGTCGTACTCGTAGGGGAAGAGACAGTTCCTTGTTCGCTGGCTAGGATACAACTCAGATTTTGATTCTTGGATCAGTTCTGAAGATATTAACAATGCCCAATGATTTCTATGTGACTTTCATGTCCAATGTTTCTGATCCTCTCTACAATGACTTGAATAGAACAAGTGATTTTTGGACGAAACTCTCCCCCACCATCAAATTCGACGGTGCGTATGAAGTGGCTCTTGTCGACTGTATTCTCAAAAATACCTACGACATCCTGAGAAAAGATAGTAAATATGATATAAAAATTAGACCCTATGATAGTCCGCCACCACCTTCAGGTGATCAAGAACAAATTCAAAAAATCAATTGGATGAATTATCCCTATATTTAATTACCCTACGAGAAACTCACCTGTATGAATGATTTATGTCGTTCTATTAATAAAAGAATTTCCGCTCGTAAAAAAGGAGCTTTTCATTTCAACTATTCAAAGGAGGAGGGTAAGATCTATATTAGTTCACCTATTGCCGATGAAAAGGTTATTCTCAATGATAACCTAAAGGATGTTCTTGGCTTTAAGCTCAATATAATCAATGGTAAAAGTGCCGGAAACACTAATTTCATTTTTGCTGACTACCCGCCTGCTTTCACCACGGACACTTGTATATTTCTCTACGCTTCATTTGTGGAAACATCTCGGGTTGGTAATTCAAATGTTCCCCTCCTACGAGTTCTTGAACGAAAAACCAATCAAGAACATATTCACCACTACAATATAAAGCATCTTCAGTATATTCCCGTAAACACTTCCTATTTGGAACTCTGTCAGTTAACACTAAGAACTGAATTAGGTGATCCCATAGCAATTTCAAAAGGTTTGGCTGTGATTACATGCCATTTTCGTCCCATCGTTCAACAACAAGATGTCTAATAGAAAAGTGGTATTCACTTGTCCTGATATTGACTGCTATGTTAATACTCTTGGCCCAGGACAACAAGGCAATGGAATGGACTATTACAAAGGTCGCTCGTCAATGTCTGGCTACGGTCTTGGCAGTTGGTTTGCTAAGCTCTTTCGCTCTGCACTACCTCTGGCTAAAAATATCTTGTACCGGCTGCAACAGATTTTGCATCCTCTACACTATACGATTGGGGCTCTGGCAAGGATTTAAAAAAAGTGCTTCGGACAATCTCAGGTCCAATGCGCGAACCCTTGGCGAGAGATTAAAACAAAATGGAAAAGGTTTAAAAAGGTCGAGAAACACTGCATCACTCATCAGTCTCAACTCAGGTCAGAAACGAAAGACATCACCACTCTTGACAAAGAAAAGAAGGAAAAAGCCGACACGTAGTGTAAACAGAAGAAGAAGCCCCAGGAAGAGAATTGTTAGATCGAAATTAGATTTCTTCTCTTAAGATGTCCTACCTACCACATAAGGATTCTCAACCTTCAATCACCTCATCATTGAATCTATTCAATGCAGAAAATGTAGATGTTAGTGTCAAGCATAGATACTATGAACAATTTTATCCTCAACAACCCCTCTCTGATAATATCCACTATCAAATTTATTCCAATGAAGACTACTTTATGGACATGTCTTCAACATTTATAGATTTACAAATGAAAGTCCGGAAATCCGATAATACAATGCCAATTCGGGCCGATAGAATGTCCTATGAAAATTGTATATTACATAATTTATTTCGTCAAATCAGTGTCTACATCAATGGCACGCTGGTGAGCAAAAGCAACAATCTCTCAAATTATACAAGCTATATGCAATTCATGTTGATGACACCCAAGTCATACAAGGAATTGAGAGGCACCTCCAATGGATACGAATATATTACTAATACTGATAGTACAGATGCACTTAAAAATGCTACAACTAGTGAATTACATCTAGTTGGAAAAATGTATCATGAAATATTTAATATACCCCAATGGCTGCCGCCCAATGTTAAAGTGGATACAAAACTGACGCTTGTACCCTCCAATTTCATATTGAGAAAAGAACTTGCTGCCAATGCTGATGTAAGTCTCTCCCTCACCTCGGCAATACTTCATGTACGCAAACAACAGGTCATGAGTTCTATTGCTTTGGCAGTGGAAAAACTGAGAGCCAATGGAAATAATATTAAACTATTTGTTCCTTATACAATCACCAATCAACGTCATATTGCCATGGGCTCACGCACCTTCACCGATTCATCCTTTATCAATGGTGAAATTCCGTCAAAACTCGCTTTGGCATTTGTAAAAAGCGCCAGTGCAATAGGATCGTGGACTGGATGTCCACATAAATTCGAGATGTTTGGACTTTCATCTCTTGTGTGCAAAGTAAACGGTATCCCACTCTACAATCTACCTTTTGATAAATCCTATAGAACATTGTATGAATTGACCATGCAAACCCTAGATCATGACTCTCAACTATTTGAAAATGGTATAACCGAAGAAATGTTTGCAATACACATGGTATCATTGTACTGGATTTGTCTGGCACACAGGATATGAGTATAGTACGTACGGGGAGTGTGCGTTTAGAGTGTACATTTGCCGACCCATTGGCTGAGAGTATTGCACTAATCTCACTAAATAAATATGAAACCTATTGGGAAATCACTCCCGAAGGCAGTGTTCTACTAGACTTGGCGCCATGAACACCAGTCAAATAATCAATGTATTTAATATGGACCCCTACATGTCCCAGTACAAATCCTATTGTCTACCCTCGGAATTTCTTGGAAAAATTCAAAGTGTCAACAATACCTTAATTATTGTTAATAGCAGTCCGTCGACTGTGCTGACGGGTCATTGGCTGTGCATCTTTCAAACAATGAAGACGATTGAATTTTTTGATCCTCTTGGTATACCCTATACATTTTACACACCCCACATCAGCAACTATATTGAGAGCAGTGGGAAAACTATTATTCAAATCGGAAGAGGGTGCAGGATCTAACGACTAAAAGCAGTGGCTTCCATACACTACTATATTTGTGTTCCAATGTCACGGCTATACTTACAAGCAGTTTCTCCACATTTATAGTGACAATCCACGTCTGAACGACTTTCTAGTGGAAAATATCCTCTCAGACATATATAGTATTGATTTCAGTGCCCTACGAGTAAAGTGCTTAAAAAATGTTTGTGAATTTGTTTATTAATAAAATGCATATATATACAACAATGTCTTTAAATCTTCACTTTAGATTTCTTCTTCTTCCTCGATGTATAGGCAACTGTCGTGAACCACTAATGTCGGTAAATCCTTTGGATTCACTGTATATTGATCTTGATTGACTGCAAAGTCAGGGTCACATTTTCTACAGTACAATGTAACTTCACTCTTGTCATATCTCTTTGTATAGTCAATGATACTATTTGCATTAATATTATGAAATTCACGAGTTTCAATCTGTCTATTTGAAGCAATATCACATACAGTGTTTTCAAATGGTGAATCACATTCGGTAACTGCCAAATAAAAATCACTTGGTTTATAGTCATAATAAGCAGTGTCGTCACAACGATAACGTAGAAACCAAATTGTCTTGTTACCCCAACAGTTGAATCGTAGACCAGATTCCTCTTCCCAGAATAATTTAAATCCACGACGATACCAATCTCGTAGAAATAAACTAAAATCACGTTTGGGATTCTTTCCAATCATAGCGGGGTAAGTATTCTCCCACTGATCACATTTATCATAGTGACAATTGGAGCACAGGTGTCCTCTAGGGTGAGAGTCACAAATCTCCTCAAGACATGAATTACATCCTTTAATTTGTACTGCATAGCCTCTATGTAATTTACAAGGATTACATAATTTACAATTTTCACTATAGTCATCAATAATTGTACAATTCTCACATTGAGTCCAACTGCCAAGAGTGTACATGCACAATGGACATGTATAGAACATTTTTGGTTTCCGATGTCAACTCTCTCACAGCTAAAGCGAAACTGATCATCGTTCGATAAATTCAGTGAGGGGAATGGGGAGAGGAGTAACTCTGTGACGTCACCTCTTTCGAATGGTGTAGCCATCTACATTGAATCCATTGGCAATGTTTTCAAAAGTATATCCACGATATTGTTCTGCTTTGTTCCAATTAATATATCAATAAATTGACTATAAGCATTTGAGTCACATTTTAAAAGTTTCATACAATAGTCCAATGGGGGAGAATCAGTTTTCATTATATTGTCAAGTGTTCCCTGACGAGAGAATATCCTGCGTTGAAGAGATAACTCGAGAAAATCGTCATCCAAAATCAAATGTTTTTCCATAAACACTAGATTTGATCTAATTCTCTCTGTCTCAAATTTATTCATTTTTCAATCCTTTCACTCTGACTGCTGACTCTAGACTGACCCTGATTCGTTAGCTCTAACCTAACCTAACCAGAAAAGAAAGGGAACATTTTCGATTTCGAAACAATTTTATTGAATAATTACAACAACAATAATAATACTAAGCATGTACATTTAGCGATACAGTTTATTGTCTTCGATATGTTTCACTAATGCACTTAAAGCACATTGAAGTCTATTCACATGTGCTATATCAACTTTTGCAGCGAAACATAATTGATCCTCCATTCTAAATTTGCTCAAGGATATCACATATCTTGCATATACTTCATTCCATTCCAGACAAAGCCGTGATCCTCTCGTGATTTCCACCGCAATGTTTGGTGCTCTTGTATTATTACCATCAACTCCCCTATCAACTTCTAATAGGGTAAACATTCCACTCCCCGTTATCAACACACAAATATATATCCAAATGAGTAAAGTCAAACTGTTCTTCTTCTCACTCCTTTGAATTCTATTCACAGACTAATAAAACTATAGCAAAAATCCTTTCCTCATATTCTCTGCGATCCTCCACCGCTAATATGTAAGCGAGCCTCAGATTGGCTTAGAAGGAAACACGTGATCCTGTTTCATATTCCTGGATCTTAACATTCGCCCCTAGCGTGCACTTGGCCAAAACAACAACAACAAATAAATCGACCTTGGAAATTTAGGTCATTGACCCACTTCGATTATGCAATCATTCTCCCTGGGGATTCCATGCCCTTATTTGGTGCCCCGTCAGCATTAAACTAAATTGTAGATGGCAGCAGGGGTGAGGGATGGGAGTAGCACCCCCCTTTCTACTTCAGCCCTCTTTGTCGCCTATGCCAAAGCCATGACGAGATTATCAACCACGTTCTTTTTGGTTGCCCTGTGGCAACTCTCAAGCATAAAAAAGAATGGCTAACTTTATCTGCTATATTCTAGTGCCTTAAGCTAGCACCTATTATTGACCAACTAACACAAAGCAAACTCTCTTCAATTGATGATGCCAAATTGTTCAAAGCTGTCTTTATCTGCCTGAATATAGGTGGTTTCATCAATTATATATAAATTTTATTATTAAACAATAATAGACTAATTCCAATATTTGATTTCCCAGGATGCCCCTGACATAATCAGACAATACAAAAAAGGTTAAATGGATTTATCCAAAGCCTATAACTGAAGAAGAAGAAGAAGAAGAACGAACAAAAAATTGGGATGTTGCATCCCAATCAGCAACAGCAACATTTTAAGAAATTTAAAATAAATTTTCTTGTCAATTTTATCTCAATTAATCAGCAGTTGTACCGAACCAATCCTGCTCAATTCATCCTCAGGGCTATACTGTGGTGTTTCTCCTCCCCATAGTATAGTGCAGACGGTTTGATATCATTCTATTATCCCTTCTTGTTTTAGTTTTGTTTTTGTTTAAAGCTTTTTCCAATAGGCAATGATAAGAAGTCCTCCAAAAATAAGTTCCCCCAGATCCCACCTCAAATAACAGTGAAACTGATACCCATCTTGGCTGGTCAAGCTCACTATCTCAAAGTTCAAATGATAGCTCAAATTCTGAGAATAGGACAATGATAAGTGTAGGACTAATGTCACCATAAATGATGATAATGGGTTTCAAGAGGTCCTTTCTAGAAGCTCTAAAAAAAGGAAAAAAATCTCCCCAATCAAAAGTATTTCCCCTCCCCAAGATCCTCCCTCCCAAAACTTAGGAATTTACCTTAAAATTACTCCTACTACCCCCTTTGAAATAAAAAACATTACTGAAATAAGAGTTGCAATTTTCAAATTGCTAAAATCAATGTTCTCTCTTAATATTAACCGTGATGGATCTCTGCTAATACCTGTCCAAGATCAGAAATCAGCAGACACAATAATTAACCTAAAATCCCTTTTGAATACCCAAATTATTGCATCTAAATGGAACCCAAAACAATCACCAACAAAAATAGTAGTTTATAATGTTCCCCCAGAAATATCCATTCAGGAGTTAAAAGAAGGGCTCTCAGATAGGGCTGGCAACACAATCCCAATTGAAGATGTTAACCAACTTGGCAAACCTAACTCTAATGGCCTAAAAACAAGTAGATCCTTCTTATTTACACTGAAGGAAAAAATTAATATCCCAGAAAAATTATTCCTATTTGGGCAAATCAAACCACACAAGGAATACAAACCTAAGCCTATCCAGTGTCAGAAGTGTCTCAAACTGGGACACACAACAAACAAATGCAATGAAATTCTCCTAGAGTGTATTAATTGTAAAGCATTCCATCCTAAAGAGTTGACAACTTGCAACAACACTCAGCCTACATGCATCAATTGCAAAGGCCCACATGAATCTACGAATAAATCACTATGCCCTGCATATAAGAAAAGAGCTCTAACACTCCAAATAGCAACAGAGAAGGCCATCCCATACCCCTTTGCAGCAATGGAAGCAAATGCTGCCCAACAATACCAAATAAAGCCTGTAATGAAACCAACCAAAACCCCCAAGTCAAACGCCCCCAATGCATCAAGTACCCCATATAAAACACCATCTTCTAAGCCCCCTAGCTCACATCCCTATCAGATGGAATCACCAAGTCAACAAGCCTCCTTGTCCGGTGAGATGAGGTCAGCCTGGCCCCCCCTCCCAAGAAGAAACAAACCAGAAACACTACCAGGAATTAATCCCTTAGCCGACAAAAAGGATGCACAACCAAACATGCAATCCCCAAATATATGCTTATTCATTCTAAACTGTAATGCAGTTCAGGCCATGAACATGCATCAACTACAGAAAACAAAAATCATTGCAGAATTGGCAAAAATCTACATCCCTGATGATATGCTCATTCAAGCAAAAAAAGATCTTGCTTTACTTTTAACAAAGCTGAACATTGACACACAGACATGTGAAAAATAAATCAACTACACAACACATATCAATACTCCAGTGGAATGTAAGATCACTCACAGAAAATAAGTTAAATGAACTAATATCTTTTATGAATAATAATTCCATTAATATTGCTTGCCTCCAGGAAACTCATTTAACCCAAAATCAACAAATTAAGTGTCTGGGATATACTATCCTGAGAAAGGATAGATCATCAGAGAGAAAAGGAGGTGGGGTAGCTTTATTAGTTAAAAATAATATAAAATTCTGTGGTATCAATTTTCCAGATTTTGCAAATGATGTTGATGCAATTGGTATCAGTGTTTGGCTGAATAATATAAAAACCTACATAATAAGCTTTTATAACCCTAATGGCCAAACTACAGATGCCATGGATTTCTTTAATTATATAAATAATTCTAATATGTTAAAAAATATCATTATTTGTGGAGATTTCAATGCCCACAGCCTTTTGTGGGGGAATAAACCAGCAAATAAAGCTGGTAAATTCATTGAGCTTGTGACTTCAAATAATAATGAATTAGCTGTTGCTACCCCTCCAAACCTGAATACATATTTCAACCCCAAAAGTGGCAGATTCTCCACAATTGACCTACAAATTGTGTCTCTAAATATTTTGAATAAAATTTATATAAATAAAATTGACAGTCTATGTACTGACCACTTTGCTATAGTTTGCTCCCTAAATGAACGTGCTGAAACTCTATCACATACCACCAAATATATCAACACTAAAGCAAATTGGTCTATGTTCCAAAATAAGCTAAATGATGAAATTACAAGTTTCACCCAAAATTCATAAATTTCAAACACAACAGTTGACACACATGCTGAAATCTTGACATCTTTACTAATAAATACAGCTAATCATGCTATCCCCAGGACAACACCTAAGAAAACATTCCCTAAACACATTCCGAAAGCATGGTGGACAAATGAGTGCCTAAATAAATGGAAAATAAAAAAGGAAGCTAGGACAGATTTCATAAAAAAAACCATCACCTACTACATATTTTAAAAAATTACAAGCAGAATCTAATCTAAAAAGGACTATAATAGATGCTAAATATAAATACTGGAATAATTTTGCAAATAATCTCTCCAGAGAAACACATGAGCCAATTATACATAAAGTCATAAGCCACATCTGTGGGAAAAAGACTTCCCCCAACCCACTCCTGTATGAGCTTATACATAATAATACCCATGATGACAATGATAATGAAAAAGCTAAGCTATTTGCAACTCTTTTTGTTAATAAGCTAACATCAAATAATCAAAGCAAAATGTCCCCAATTCCTATGAACCCAAGTTACCAACCACGCCCAGGATCCGAGTATATAACTAGCCCATTTTCAATCCAGGAAATGAATAATGCAATACATCATATTAGGACCGAAACTAGCGGCAGCTATGACAATATACACCCTACATGGATGAAGAATCTCACCCCTTCTTACAAACAAGAAGTGCTAAATTGTTATAATCACGCTTGGGCATCTTCTATGTTCCCGAATATATGGAAATTTTCATCCCTCCTACCAATCCTAAAGAAAAATAAACCCAAAGATAACCCTGAGTCCTATAGGCCCATAATGATTACTCCTGTGATGGGGAAAATAATGGAGAAAATGATCTGTCACAGACTCCTCTGGTTTGTTGAAAAAATAATATGATCCCTCACACTCAAACTGGATTCAGGAAACACCACTCCTCAACAGATGCTTTCATTTTGCTAACAAATGCAATCAATGAATCTTTCTAAAAAAATAATGTCCTAGTTGCAGCTTTCCTAGATTTTGAAGGGACATATGACAATGTGAACCACCAAATCCTTTTAAAAAAACTTGCAAACCTTGGAGTACCCCTAAGCTAGTATCTTTTATTAAATCCTTCATAGAAGTGCGAAGTTTCATCGTTTGTGTTGGTTCAGCCTCTTCACCCCAAAAGACAACAACCAAAGGCCTACCTCAGGGAGCAGTCCTCAGTTGCCTCCTGTTTGCCCTATATCTCTGGAACATGAACCTACCCCACACAAATCTACAATATGCTGACGATCTGGTGCTATGGTCATCTGGCAACACCTTTGAGATAGCACAGTCAAATATGCAAAAGTCACTTTTCCAATTTGAAAAATTCTCTCAACATTCAGATTTACCCAATGCACCTACCAAGTCAAAAATAATCCAATTTCACCGAAAGCAAAACCATGTTAATGCAAAACTAACTCTAAATAAAACAACTATTCCAGAAGATAATCATATTAATTACCTAGGTCTCATGCTTGACCAAAAACTTAATTTCCACCTCCACATTTCAAACACAATAAAAAAATGCTATAGAAAAACAAATATACTAAAAAGACTTCTTTCCATACCCTGGGGCTGTAAGAAGAAAACCTTACTCCAGTTTTATAAATCACATATAAGACCCCATATTGACTATGGGCTCATCGTCTATGGTGCATGTGCAAAGACCCAGATGCAAAAAATTGAAACAACACAAAATGATATAATACGTCTCATATTTGGTCTTAGGAAACCCACAAGCACCAAGTTTCTGCTTATGGAGAGTGGATTAACAACAATAAGGGAGAGACGTAGCTTTCTCTTGACAAAACATCTTACAAAAATTGAATCAAATAGCTCACACACACTACATAATTGGTTAAGAAATCCAGCCATGTATACAGGCATTCCAGATGAGTATGCCAATATTCAGAAGAAGTTCCCCATACCAGCAAAGTCTATTGCACCCACTTTCCCCCAATCCCCTCCATGGAATTAGTCAAGTCCCATAATAAATACTGACTTCTCAAAGTGGAATAAAGATTTAACCCCCATTGCTTTTGTCCAGAAAAAATTTGCAGAACTTAATACAATTATCTATAAAAATCATTTCCAAATATTTGTTGATGGGTCCAAAATGAATGAGAAGGTAGCAAGTGGTGCTTTCCTTCCTCACCTGAAAATTGCAATGGGCGAGAGATTATATAATAATTTATCAATAATGTCTGCTGAGTTAAATGCCATAATCATGGCATTAGAACACCTTAAGGAAAACCAACCTTTGATTGCAAATTCAAATAGTATTATCATATACTCCGACTCTCTATCAAGCCTTGAGTTGCTGGCCTCAGCTCCTCAGTATAAGTTGGACATTGACACTTATCATTGTCTCAGTATTATAGGTAATCTTGCTTCGAGTGGCATAAAAACTTATTTTCAGTATATTCCTAGCCACTCTGGCATAAGTGGTAATCATCAGGTTGATGAAATAGCAAAAAATGCTATAAATATTGACCAGCCAAGTGGGAGACCAATCCCAATTAGAGATATTTACCGATGGAGGCTATCAGATATTAATTTTAATAAGGTTAATCCTATCCTTTCCCCCTTTCCCAATTAGTATCTTTCTAAAATTTATCATAGAATTCGTTCTGGAACAAATGGACTAAATTTTCTTGCATTCTCATATAAGTTTTCTAATTCAAGTGGTTCAATTCCCCTGTCCCCTTTTTGCAGGCATTGTAATATGAATAATGAAACAATTGACCATTGCCTGTTTGAATGTAATATGCTGACGTCTGCACAACATACCTTGCTTTGTAAACTGTTAAAATGCTTCAAACACCACAAAATCTCACTATCATCCAAGAGCCTAGCCAACTATACCTGTACACAGAGCACAGAAATTGATATCTATCATCTTATATTTGAACTCCTTGAGTCGAAAGATCTACTGAAAGATATCTGAGAATATCTAATTAAATAAGAGACAACCAAGCCAGTAGCTCTGTTACTCACAGAGTGAAGCAAAAAGAAAAGGGCTAAATAGTATCAACTGAATAGCCCGCCTTGCTGTGAATTAGAAGAAGAAGAAGAAGTTGCATTTCTGTAATATTGTAATATCAACAGCAACACTTTAAGAAATTTTAAAAAGAAGTTTCTTGTGAATTATTGTCTCGATTAATCAGTAGCTGTACTGAACCCCTCGTGCTCAAAATCCTCCTCAGGGCCATACTGTGGTGTTTCCTTTGTGGAAGTTTTCCCCACAAGAGTGCAGACGGTCTGGTATCATACTATTATCCTTTCCTTTTTAGCTTAAAGCTTATTCAAAAAGGCAATGCAAAGAACTCCCCCTAAAAAAAAGATCCCTCCAGATCCCACCCCAAATACTAATGAAATTGATCCATTTTTGCCCCATCCTGGCTGGTCAAGCTCCCTATCACAAAGCTCACATGAAAGCTCAAATTCTGAGAATAGGACAATGATCAGTGTTGGAGCAAATGTCACTATAGATGATAATGGCTTTCAAGAGGTCCTTTCTAGGAGCTCCAAAAAAGGAAAAAACATCCCCAATCAAAAGTATTTCCCCTCCTCCTTTCCAAGATTATCCTTCCTAAAACTTAGGAATTTACATCAGAATTTCTCCAAATAGCCCCTTTGAAATAACAAAGATTACTACAATAAGGGTTGCAATTTTCAAAATGTTAAAATCAATGTTTTCTCTTAACATTCACCGTGATGGATCTTAACTAATAGCTGTCCAAGATCAGAAATCAGCTGATATAATACTTAATCTAAAATCTCTTCTGAATACCCCAATTAACTCATCTAAATGGAACCCAAAACAATCCCCAAAAAAATAGTAGTATATAATGTTCCCCTAGAAATACCAATTCAGGAGTTAAAAGAAGGGCTCTCAGATAGGGCTGGTAACACAATCCCTGTAGAAGATGTCAGTCAACTGGGTAAACCCAACTCTAATGGATTAAAAACAAGTAGATCTTTCCTATTTACACTGAAGGAAAAAATTAATATCCCAGAAAAGTTATTCCTATTTGGGCAAATCAAACCTCACAAGGAATACAAGCCAAAGCCTATCCAGTGTCAGAAGTGTCTGAAACTGGGACACACAACAAATAAATGCAATGAAATTCTCCTACCCTGTAGTAATTGTAAAGGCTCCCATCCTAAAGAGTTGACAACTTGCAACAACACTCAACCTACATGTATCAATTGTAAAGGCTCACATGAATCCACTAATAAATCACAATGCCCTGCATATAAGAAAAGAGCACTAACACTCCAAATAGTAACAGAGAAGGCCATTCCATACCCTTTTGCAACTATGGAAGCAAATGCTGCCCAATCACACCAAATAAAACCTATATTGAAATCAAATAAAACTCCCAAGTCAAACACTCCCAATGCATCAAGTACTCCTTACAAAACACCATCCTTTAAGCCCCCGAGCTCACATCTCTATCAGAAAGAATCACCAAGCCAACAAGCCTCCTTGCCTAGTGAGATGAGGTCGGCCTGGCACCCCCTCCCAAATAGAAACAAACCAGAAACACTACCAGGAATGAACCTCTTAACTGACAAACTGGATGCATAGCCAAACATGCAAACCCCAAATATATGCTTATTCATTCTAAACTGCAATGCAGTTCAGGCCATGAATATACAACAACAAAAGAAAACGAAAATCATTGCTGAATTGACAAAAATCTACATCCCTAATCATATGCTCATTCAAGCAAAACAAGATCTTGCTCTACTATTAACAAAGCTGAACATTGATACACAGTCATATGAAAAATAAAACAACATCACAACACATATCAATACTCCAGTGGAACGAAAGATCACTTACAGAAAATAAGTTAAATGAACTAATATCTTTTATGAGTAATAATTCCATCAATATTGATTGCCTCCAGGAAACTCATTTAACCCAAAATCAACAAATTAATTCTCTGAGATACACTATCCTGAGAAAGGATAGATCATCAGAGAGAAAAGGAGGTGGAGTAGCTTCAATAGTTAATAATAATATAAAATTCTGTAGCATTAACTTTCCAGATTTTGTAAATGATGTTGATGCAATTGGTATCAGTGTTTGGCTGAATAATACAAAAACTTACATAATAAGCTTTTATAACCCTAATGGCCAAACTACAGATGCCATGGATTTCTTCAGCTATATAAATAATTCTAATATGTTGAAAAATATTATTATTTGTGGAGACTTTAATGCCCACGGCCTTTTGTGGGGGAATAAACCAGCAAATAAAGCTGCTAAGTGCATTGAGCATATGACTTCAAATAATAATGAATTAGCTGTTGCTACCCCTCCAAACCTGAATACATATTTTAACCCCAAAAGTGGCAGTTTCTCTACAATTGACCTACTAATTGTGTCTTTAAATATTTTGAATAAAACTTATATAAATAAAATTGATAGTCTATGTACTGACCACTTTGCCATAGTTTGCTCCCTAAACAAACCTGCTGAAACCCTATCACATACCTCCAAATATATCAACACTAAAGCAAATTGGCCTATGTTCGAAAATAAGCTAAATGATGAAATTACAAGTTTCACCCAAAATTCATGCATTTCAAACGCAACAGCTGACACACATGCTGAAGTTTTGGCATCTTTACTAATAAATACAGCTAATCATGCTATCCCCAGGACAACACCCAGGAAAACCTTCCCTAAACATATTCCCAAAGCATTGTGGACAAATGAGTGTCAAAATAAATGGAGAACAAAAAAGGCAGCTAGGAGAACATTCTTCAAAAACCATCACCTACTACATATTTAAAAAAATTACAATCAGAAACTAATCTAAAAACGACCATAATAAATGCTAAATATAACTACTGGAAAAATTTTGCAAATAATCTCTCCAGAGAAACACATGAGCCAATTATACATAAAGTCATAAGCCACATCTGTGGGAAAAAGACTTCCCCCAATCCACTCCTGTATGAGCTTATACATAATAATACCCATAATGACAATGATAATGAAAAAGCTAAGCTATTTGCCACTCTTTTTGTTAATAAGCTAACATCAAACAATTGTAGCAAAATACCCCTAATTCCTATGAACCCAAGTTACCAACCTCGCCCAGGATCCGAGTATATAACCAGCCCATTTTCAATCCAGGAAATGAACAATGCAATACATCATATTAGGACCAAGACTAGTGGCAGCTATGACAATATACACCCTACATGGATAAAGAATCTCACCCCTTCATACAAACAGGAACTTCTAAATTATTATAATCATGCTTGGGCTTCATCTATGTTCCCCAATATCTGGAAATGTTCGTCCCTCTTACCAATCCTAAAGAAAAATAAACCTAAAAATAACCCAGAGTCCTATAGGCCCATAATGATTACTCCTGTGATGGGGAAAATAATGGACAAAATGATGTATTACCGACTCCTCTGGTTTGTTGAAAAAAATAATATGATCCCTCACACTCAAACTGGCTTCAGGAAACACCATTCCTCAACAGATGCTTTCATATTGTTAACAAATGCAATAAATGAATCATTCTCAAAAATAATGTGCTAGTTGCAGCTTTCCTAGATTTTGAAGGGGCATATGACAATGTGAACCACCAAATCCTTTTAATTAAACTTGCAAACCTTAGATTACCCCCCAAGCTAGTATCTTTTATAAAATCTTTCATACAATTGCAAAGTTTCATTGTTTGTGTAGGTTCAGCCTCTTCACCCCAAAAGACAATAACCAAAGGCCTTCCTCAGGGAGCAGTCCTCAGCTGCCTCCTTTTTACCCTGTGTCTCTGGGACATGAATCTCCCCCACACGAATCTACAATATGCTGATGATCTGGTACTATGGTCATCTGGCATCACCTTTGAGATTGCACAGTCAAAGCTGCAAAAGTCACTTTTCCAATTTGAAAAATTTTCTCAACATTCAGATTTACCAATTGCACCTACCAAGTCAAAAATAATCCAATTTAACCAAAAGCGAAATCATGTTAATGTAACACTACCTCTAAACGGAACAACTATTCCAGAAGATAATCATATTAATTACCTAGGTCTCATGCTTGACCAAAAACTTAATTTCCACCTCCACATTTCAAACACAATAAAAAAATGCTATAGAAAAACAATTATACTAAAAAGACTTCTTTTTACACCCTGGGGATGTAAGGAGAAAACCTTACTCCAGTTTTATAAATCACATATAAGACCCCATATTGACTATGGGCTCATCGTCTATGGTGCATGTGCAAAGACCCAGATGCAAAAAATTGAAACAATACTAAACGATATAATACGTCTCATATTTGGTCTTAGGAAACCCACAAGCACCAAGTTTCTGCATATGGAGAGTGGATTAACAACAATAAGGGAGAGACGTAGCTTTCTCTTGATAAAACATCTTACAAAAATTGAATCAAATAGCTCACACACCCTACATAATTGGTTAAGAAATCCAGCCATGTATAGAGGCATTGCAGATGAGTATGCCAATATTCAGAAGAAGTTCCCTGTACCCGCAAAGTCTATTGCACCTACTTTCCCCCAATTCAGAAGAAGTTCCCTGTACCCGCAAAGTCTATTGCACCTACTTTCCCCAATCCCCTACATGGAATTGGTCAATCCCCATAATAAATACTGATTTCTCAAAGTGGACTAAAGATTTAACCCCCATTGCTTTTGTCCAGAAAAAATTTGTTGAACTTAATACAATTACTTATAAAAACCATTTCCAAATATTTGTTGATGGGTCCAAAATGAATGAGAAGGTAGCAAGTGGTGCCTTCCTTCCTCACCTGAAAATTGCAATGGGTGAGAGATTGTATAATAATGTATCTATAATGTCTGCAGAGTTAAATGCCATAATCATGGCATTAGAACACATTATGGAAAATGTACCCTTGATGGCTAATTCAAATAATATTATAGTTTGTTCTGACTCTTTATCAAGCCTTGAGTTGCTGTCTTCAGCTCCTCAGTATAAGCTGGATATTGACACTTATCATTGTCTTAGCATTATAGACAATCTTGCTTCAAGTGGCATAAGAACTTATCTTCAGTATATTCCTAGCCACTCTGGTATAAGTGGTAATCATCAGGTTGATGAAATAGCAAAAAATGCTATAAATATTGACCAGCCAAGTGGGAGACCAATCCCCATTAGAGATTATTTACCAATGGAGACTATCAGATATTATGTTTAATAAGAAAAATCCTACTCTTTCCCTTTTTCTCAATAAGTACTTTTCTAAAATTTATCACAGAATTCGTTCTGGAACAAATGGACTAAACTTTCTTGCATTCTCATATCAGTTTCCTAATTCATGTGGTTCAGTTCCCCTGCCCCCTCTTTGCAGGTATTGCATTATGAATAATGAAACAATTGACCACGCCCTATGTGAATGTAGTATACTGACGTCTGCACAGCATACCTTGCATTGTAAACTGTTAAAGTGCTTCAAACACCACAAAATCTCACTATCAGCCAAGAGCCTAGCCGACTATTCCTGCACACAGAGCACAGAAATCGATATCTATCATCTTATATTTGAACTCCTTGAGTCGAAAGATCTACTGAAAGATATTTGAGAATATCTAATAAATAAGAGACAACCAAGCCAGTAGCTCTGTAGCCCACAGAGTGAAGCAAAAGGAAAATGGCTAAATAGTATCAACTGAAAAGCCCGCCTGCCGTGAAATAGAAGAAGAAGAAGAAGAAGAATGTTGCCAACCAGACTCAGAAAGAAGAGAGGCAAATGATCGGATTTACAGGACGCAGGCCTCGATTGTTTACAGCTGATTGAAATAGAATTGCACAGACTTGACCATTAGCAAAGGGGAGCCAGTAGATTTTCCCTAGTGAAAAAGATTGAAGACATGGAACTATACATTTTCATGACACAATTTTTCAAAATTTTATTCTGAACTAACCTCAGATGAGAGTCTCCTCCTATGTTAGAGCATTCATCCAGAGCAGCAGTCGATTTTAATAAAGACTAGACTATTTATACATTTAGTAGTTTGAAACAAGCACTTTAGCAGAGAACAATATTTAGGAAGTTTACCTAGTACAACTAGTAGCTTTTGTGCACTGACAAGCCTGTAAAGAAGGCTAAAAAGGGAGAAAGTTAACAGGGTTGTTAGAATGTTTGGCCTAGAACTGTAAATATGGGGAAATTAAAAAGAAGATCAGTCCTTCAAATAAATTAAAACAAATTTCTAAAATTTAATTCTGCAGTAAACATTCAAAATGAGGCAATTTCAATTGGCTAGATATTATTTCAGAATAGGGGAGAGAGGGGTGAAACCGTACACTTTGAGGATTTTGACCCCTAAAAAGCGTATTTCTAAAGATACAAACTTCCTTTTTACATGAATAGATAGCTCAATTATTCACTTTTGTTGGTGATTTTTTTCAATGACATCCATCAAGTTGTTTCTTGGTGAGACCCAAAAATGTGTGACCTCTTCAAGTGTCCAAAGTCACCCCAACCAGGGGGTGACTTTGGACACACGTGGGGTATTTCCGTACATTCATTAATTAATGCTTGTAATTATTGATTCAGATATTATTAACATTTAATTCAGATAAATACAAGTTAAATGCAACATTAAATTTATTTTATAGGAAATTGGGCCAAATCACAGCCAAATACAAGAGCTTTGGCTGTTCGCCCAGTTCCTCCTACTGATACCGGTGCGGGAAGCTTCATAATAATGTCTTGAAAGTCAGTTTCTGCACAATCTCGACATTCAGGGAAGATAGACTTCCTACCAGACTTGCGCAGGTAGTTTATTTTTGCTACCCTGCCACTTATTTCTTCAATTTCACCAACATAGTAAACAGCAGAGTTTTGCTTCTTTCCAACCATAAACCTCACAATCACAAAATTTCTACAAGATAATTCTTCATCTGTCTCAAACTCACTGATACTTCCACAATGTAAAGACTCATCATCTGACTCGTCATTGAGCTGTATATCTATGTCTGAAATGCTGTCTCTAGTTTTGTCAGCAATGAGTGAAACCTTTGACTTTTTTAGTGACTTTTTCTTTTTCTTAGCAAGCCTTAGCTCAGTCTCTGCTTCTAGTGCTCTTTTTTCTGGCGTTTCTGTCAGAATTCTACTTTTGCCTTTTTTACGGTTTTTTAGCGGACCCACTTGCATTTTTGCCTGTGGATATGGTCTGATGCTTTCAGGAGTTACTGCCGTAGGCAAGTTTGACTGCTGTTGACCCATCATGACAGGAGATGAATCACAAAATAAACCAAGGTGAGGATCATCCATATTGGAAGTTTCTGGGGCATTCTGTTCAGCTGGATCTGGGCGGTTTGTCACCTCAGCTGGCAGAAAATTGACTTCTGTGAACACATTTGGATTTAAAGGCCAAATTCCTGCCTTCTCAAAACCAGCTGTGATGTTTTGAGGATTCAGCTTTTCTAGAAAGGGATACTTGCACAATTTTGCTATTTCACGTATTGAAATTCTCTGACCAGGGTTTAATTGCATCCAATTGTCAAATGACTCCCTGATTGCATGCTTCAATGGTGCATACGCTGAAACATCAAGGGGTTGGAGACGATGGGAGCAATGGGGAGTAAAGGTTAGGAGGTGGATGCCGTTATCTTTACAGAAGAAAACTAATTCTACTGAAATAATGCTTTCATGATTGTCAAACAAGAGTAAAACAGGGTCTTTTTTGCTGGGTTCGACCTCTTTTAGAAAGTGTTCCATGGAACAAAGGAAATTGTCCAAAGTCATCCATCCACTGGGATGGGCTAAGGCAATGCATCCTGGTGGTCCATCTCGATACATCCTTTCTGGAGCTTTGACTCTTGGAAAAACAAACACTGATGGAATTGTCTGACCAATTGCAGATACAAAGCATTGCATTGTGGTATTTTCCCCTCTTTCTGCTGACACAGTTTGTGCCACCTGTTTTTCTCCCCTTTTAGCAATCACCTTTGGGGCCTGAAAAACTGTGGGTACTCCTGTTTCATCACAGTTCCAAATTCGACCAGGAGGAAAATGATACTTGCAATATAAATCCTGAAGATTTCTAAAGAAGACACCAATTACAACGGCGTTAAAGCCGGCAGCACAAGCCTGACTTTTATTTTCGGGTTTTCTGATGGACAAACTGGCGTTCCGCTTGATGAAACCTCTTAGCCAATCCACTCCTGCTCTCTCATTCAGTTTCCAGCTTGATGGAAATTTTATCTTCAATGCTATTGCCCATTGGTAGGCTAACTTTCTTGTTGCATAGGGAGTCAGCACATGGTTAAGTAGTGAACATTTTTCGAGGTATGCAGCAAGCTCTTTCTCTTGTTTGGAAGTAAAAACAAACTTAGTGCTCTCCTGAACAATGTCATTGTCAAAATTGCTACCACTAGCACCACTCTGCTCGAGAATTTGCATTTTTGCCTTGTATTGTTTCATGGCATCCGCAAGGGTACTCTTCTTCAGGGAAAATTCTTCTGCGGTTGCTCGGAAAGACAACTTCCCATGTATAAATTGAATAACAGCACGCCTGACTAATTCTGGATCAGGAGGACCACTCCCCTTTCGAATGTAGGTGCGAACCATCTGTAAAAGAAAATTATAATTGTCAGAACCTCATGAGAACAACATGGAAATTAACACAGGTCACGCCATGCTTTGAGGTGTGCTTTGAGACATAGAATGGAAAGATGCCTGCAGGCAGCGTAATGTTTAGTTTAACATTATAATACAAAACATTAAACAAACGAACTTAAAAAACACATCAATCATTTGTTTATGTTCATTTTTCTTATGTTTCTACAAGTCGGACAAACATTTCGGGGGGTTTCAAACCCTCTACCACCTTGGATACAGCCTTAGACACTACTGTTTATCTTTCTGATATAAGTAGGCATTGAACAAATGTTTATTGTTCAACATAATAGTAAATCATTTAATAATAAGTATTATTTTTAAATATGATGAGTGAAAATGAATTGAACTGATCTGCATAGCTGTGAAGGTGTACTGTAAATCTAAGCTTATATAAATCTCACATGACTCCTTTTGAATTATCACTGTCTAATTATAAGTTCCAATCACATATATTATAAAACTAAACATAATAATATATAAGACATGCCGAGACCATTTTAAACGCATAGACAGTCAAAAGTACACCTTAATTTCGGATAGAAATTAAAGGTTAAGCTTAGCCAAATCATAGAAAATGCTGTCCAATCTTGAACACAGGATCTTAAAGTTGGAACAAAGTATCTAAATATTAGGCAGACTTAATCTTGGACAACTTTGATTCAAGACAAAGATTGTTACATAGAGTAGTTGTGTTTAAATAGGCTAGGCTGTAAGGCAAGGGGTAACTTTTGTCTAAGTGTAAATGTTGAAAACAAAGTTTGATAGTCAAAACAAATCACTTCAGTTTCTCTATAAGATGAAAGGAATACAGTCAATTTTACCAATATTCTGCTTCCAGCTACACATAGTTCCATTTTCCAACTTATGAAAGACTTCCGTCAGTACAGGGCGAAACCGGACACCACGAAAAGTGTCCGGAATCGCCCCCAAAAAAGTGTCCGGAGTTACCCCATGTTGACGCCATTTTGAAATATTTTTTTTCGTAGATAACGGCCTGATATTTACTGATGAAAATTACCATGCAAATAGCAGGGGCACACCTTGTCTGATCCTGCTAACTCACGGCTCAAGAGCTACAATAACTTAGAAAATATTTGACAAATACTACATGTGTCAGGATTTCCAGCAAGCAAATAAAAACTTCCTTACCTCTTTTCTCGGCTGTCTCTTTTCTCCAAAATTTAAAACTTGCGCCAAATGACCGTTACATGAAGGGCATCTAGCGGGAATTTTTTGAAAGGATTAGCTCAAAAACTTTAGACGACAGGTCAAACGTACGGAGTCGCCCCCGTGCGGTATCGCCCCTCTCTCCCCTACATAAACACATAAAATGAACCAACCATACACAACAGACGGCATGAGCACATATATTGGACCCCCCCCCACACACACACACACGCAAATACACACAAAGCTTCCATGGATTATTACAGGATATTGAGAGTCAAAAATGATTTTTATTTTTATGTTTGGATGCTTTCTTGAAATAGAATCAAAGTGCAATTCTGCCTGTAGACAAACCTCTCAAATGCAGACCTTTTTTTTTATTATTGTAACTTGCCTATTAAAATCGCCCAATATGCAACTATTCTTCTATCGAAACCTGCCTATAGGTTTTATACATCCGCTGAGAATTATTGAGAAGAATCATTCTTTACTTCAAG
Source organism: Artemia sinica (assembly GCA_027921565.1). Lineage (NCBI taxonomy): Eukaryota > Metazoa > Arthropoda > Branchiopoda > Anostraca > Artemiidae > Artemia > Artemia sinica. Next base: position 83,339,638 of record CM051257.1, on the reverse strand, counting down.
TAAAAAAATGAGGGGGCACCATGAGGTGCCCCCTCATTGAGAAGAGTTTTAATGGATGTGCAGAATCAACTGAGATACTTTTCCAAGTCATCTCTCCTAGTCAATTCACCCTGCAGATAGTGAGAGAGAGCTATGTATTTGAGTAGTAATGCATAAACGGTTACAACTGGGAGTCCATATTTGGGAGACAATTAAATAAAAAAAAACAAGTGTTTTTAACTGAAAGTAAGGAGCAACAATAAAACTTAAAATGAACAGAAATTATTCTGTATATGAAGGGGGCTGTCCCCTCCTCAATGCCTCGCTCTTTACGCTAAAGTTTTTATTGTTTTTAAAAATAGAGTTGTGAGAAAGAGTCAAACTCTTTCTTATTTTACTTTTATTTGGTTAAATGGCTTTCTTGAAAGTTGTTTAATTTTATTTACAAACGTTTTTATTAGAAATAAATATACGTAACTTACGAATTAACTTATGTAACGAACTTCTATATTCATATATTTTTAGTACGTATATTAGGGGGTTTGCCCCCTAGTCAATACTTCACTCTTTACGCTACAGTTCGAATTTTGTTCCAATTCGTTAAAAATGACCCCTTAATCACAAAGGCCGTTAATTAGAATAAATAGCTCTTATGAAAGTACAAAAGATCTCGCTACAAAAGATGTATTGACTAGGGGGCAAACCCAATCATATATGTAACAATTTCTGTTTGTTTTAAGTTTTGATGTTGCTCCTTACTTTCAGTTGAAAAACTTTTTTTTCTTTATTTTCTGATCGTTTTTTTAAATAATGTTGGGAAATCCGGCGCCCCCTTCATAGCAATGTCCCTTCCCCCATGGAAAGATCCTCCTTCATAACCCCTAACCCCTCCCCACTACCAGAAAAAATCCCCCCTGAACATGTCTTCTCAATAACCAATACTATATGTAAACATTGGGTAAAGTTCATAACCTTCAGCCCTCCCCCCAGGGACTTTGGGGGATTAAGTCATCCTTAAAGACATAGTTATTATATTTTCGACCATCCTGAACAAAATGGCTATTTAAAAATTTTGATTGGGTGACTTTTGAAAAAAATGAGTGTGGAAGGGGGCCTAGTTGCCCTCCATTTTTTTGGTCACTTAAAAAGGGCACTAGAACTTTTAATTTAGATTCGAGTGAGCCCTTCCACGATATTCTAGGACACTGGGACGATACGATCACCCCTGAAAAAAAAATGAATAAATAATAAAAAAAAAATATCTGTGATAGGCTATTTCTTCTGGCCAAAAATGCAAAATTCCACATTTTTGCAGACATGAGCTTGAAACCTCTATAGTAGGGTTCTCTGATACGCTGAATCTGATGGTGTGATTTTCATTAAGGTTCTATAACTTTTAGGGGGTGTTTCCTCCTTTTTTAGAAAATCAGGCAAATTTTCTCAGGCATTTCACTTTTGATGGGTAAAACTAAGCTAGATGAAACTTATATATTTGAAATCAGCATAAAAATCCAAATCTTTTGATGTATCTATTGGTATCAAAATTCTGTTTTTTAAAGTTTTGGTTACTATTGAGCTGGGTTGCTCCTTACTTACAGTTTGTTACATCCAACTGTTTGATTGGACTCCAGCCAGAACTACAAGAGAAAAAATGTGACCTACTTTAGAGAGAGAGGCGATAGAATTCAAGTGACAGATTACAGATTGTTTCTTCAGGAATTTAACACATAGTTAGTGTGTGCATGTGGATATCACAAAGAATAATTATTTAAAGAGAGAAAGGCTTGAAATACTAATTGCTTATCAACTAAGGGATAATTCTCAGGGAATGGTAACTCCATTAAGAGATACATATTATTTTTAATTTTAGAAAGATATCTTGAGAATAATTATTGATATTTCTAATATATTTAACACTGAAACTTTAAATGTATAAGTGTGGTTGGTATAATACAAAAGCACCAAATTAGGAGTGCAGTTAATATAAAATATTGTGTAGTATTAGGAATATATACATAAAGTCGAAATTAATAAAGCCATATACATTTTAGGCAATGATACAACAACCATTAGTTGTCCATGCCCCCAACCTCCAAGGCCCCCAATACCCCCTCCCCAACTTTTTGCCCCCCCCCCCCCCATTTTTTAACCTTTTTTTCCCATGAATAGAATCTATTATTTTGATAAGGAGAAGTTGCGACAAGATGCAGCCCTGTTTTACAGTCAAAAATGGAAAAGAATCATTTTTAGTCCTCTATGGTTATAATCTAGGATTATGGGTCATTGAAAATATTAATGATTGGCAAAACAATTATTTTGTAGCTGTAAATACAAGCATATTCCAACCAGAGTAGCAAATTTCCATGAATAGTTCCTGACTCTAGACCATCCTTGGGTAACTCTTCAGGGACAGGCTTGAGATAAAATTGTTATTTGAATGTTGATGTTGATGTAGCCTATTTTGTTGTATATATCAAACAGTTCGTGGTAACGAACTGTAAGTAAGGAGTGACCCAGCTCAATAGTAACTGAAACTCTAAAAAACAGAATTTTTATACCAATACATACATCAAAAGAATCAGATTTTTATGCTTATTTCAAATATATAAGTTTCATCAAGTTTAGTTCTACCTATCAAAAGTTCAACACCTGAGAAAATTTGTCTTATTTTCGAAAAAAGGAGGAAACAACCCCTAAAAGTCATGGAACCTTAATGAAAAACGCACCATCAGATTCAGCACATCAGAGAACCCTACTATAAAAGTTTCAAGCTCCTATCTACAAAAATGTGGAAGTTTGTATTTTTGCCAGAAGAAAGATCATAGATGTGTGTTTATTTGTTTTTTTTTTATACTCCCAGGGGTGATTGTAACGATCCAGTAGTCCTAAAATATCGTGAGAGAGCTCATTCTAAATGAAATTAAAAGTTCTAGTGCCCTTTTTAAGAGACCAAAAAAATTGGAGGGCAACTGGGCCCCCTCCCATTCTCTTTTTTTCCCAAAGCCAGCCAATCAAAATTTTGAGATAGCCATTTTGTTCAGCATAGTCGAAAATCTAATTAATATGTCTTTAAGGATGACTTAACCCCCCACAGTTCCCAGGGAAAGGGCTGTAAGTTATAAACTTTGCCCATTGTTTACATATAGTATTGGTTATTGGGAAGTATACAGGCGTTTTCAGGAGGATTTTTTTTTATGTTGGGGGGGGGGGGGGGGGGGGGGGGGGGGGCGGAGTAGGGGTTAAGGGAGAGAATCTGTCCATGGAAGATGTTTCCTTGGGGGAAGGGACATTACTATGAAGGGGGCGCCAGATTTCCCAGCATTATTTAAAAAATGATCAGAAATTAAATAAAAAAAAAAGTTTTTTTTCAACTGAAAGTAAGGAGCAACATTAAAACTTAAAACAAACAGAAATGATTACATATATAAGGGGGTTCACCCCCTAGTCAATACCTTGCTCTTTATTCTAAAGTTTTTTTTTAGTACTTTCAAAAGAGCTATCTATTCTAATTAACCAGCCTTTGTGATTCAGGGGTTTGTGATTCAAACAAAATTCGAACTTTAGCGTAAAGAGCAAGGTATTGAATAGGGGGCGAACTCCCTAATATATGTAACAAAAACATATGAATATATAAATTTGTTACGTAAGTTAATTCGTAAGTTACATCAGAACAAAATTTCGAGAAAGCCATTTTGCAAAAAAAAAGAAAATTAATATACAAATTTTGTTTTAATTATTCATGTACTGTGAGCCAAAATCAAAGTTCAGAAATTAAGTTCAAAAACGTTCAGAAATTAAATAAAAAAAAAAGTTTTTTTAACTGAGAGTAAGGAGCAACATTAAAACTTAAAACAAACAGAAATTATCCTGTATATGAAAGGAGCTGTCCCCTCCTCAACGCCTTGCTCTTTACACCAAAGTTTGACTCTGTCTCATGACTTTATTATTCAAAACAATAAAAAACTTTAGTGTACAGAGCAAGGCATTGAAGAGGGGACAGCCCCTTTCATATACAGAATAATTTCAGTTTGTTTAAAGTTTAAATGTTGCTTCTTACTTTCAGTTAAAAAACTTGTTTTTTTTTTATTTAATTCCTGCTAAACTTTATTCTGTTGGTTGTCTTTTTTTTATACTGTCACCCATTTTTTAAGCTCTGGAACAAAAACAAAGAACATCCACATTGGGGGATAATTTACAGATGAATTTTAACGCATAGAGCAGATTGGGAGATGAATGTTAGTAATTACTTAATATGACATAATAAAATTTTCTATTTTCAAGATTTCCAATGAAACTTCCTACATATGTGGAGCTTTTCATCAAAAGCTTGAAATTGTGTTTCACATAAACCTTTTTCACATTTTGCAAAAAGCACTTGCATACTCAGAGGTTTTGTTTCTTTCTACAAAAGTGATTGGAGGGCAACTACCACCCCTTCCCATCTTAACCCTTTTTTCCCAAATACATCTAATAAAAATTTTGAGACAGCCATTTTGTTAAAAATAGTTCAAAGATCATGCAACAAAAACTCCAGTGTGGACACAACCCCCTAGGATCTGAGCACAGGCATTGTAAGTTATGCCCTGGGGGCAAATATGGTTCTTATGGAAGGGATGACTTTATAAACTTCAAAGAGGGCTCATTTGATTGGAAATTAAAAGCTCTAGTCCATTTTTAGATTAGAGGACAGCTAGCCCCCCCCCCCACTATGTCCTTTTTCATCAAATGCATCAGATAAAATTTTGAGCTACACATTTTGTTAAAAAAAAAAGTTCAAAGTCAGATAACAAAAACTCTGGTGTCAACAAAGCCTCCAGGGACAGGTGCTATAGTCATGCCCTGGGGGCATATATGGTTTTTATAGAAGCAATGCTTGTATAAACTTCAGAGAGGACTCATTTGTTTTGAAAGTGAAAGTTCTTATTCACCTTTTAAGAGTCAAAAGAGATCAGAGGTCAACTACCTCCCCCCCCCCCTATGAACTTTTCCCCCAAATGCATCAGAATTTTTTTTGAGATAGCTATTTTATTAAAACTAGTTAAAAAGTCACATAACAAAACTCAGGTGTCAACACAACCCCCCAGGGCATGGGGGTGTTCATTGTAAGTTATTCTCTGGGGGCACATATGCTTCTTATGGAAGGAAACTTCAGAGAGGGCTCATTTGATTGGAAATTGAAAGTTCTAGTTTATCTTTTAAGAGTCAAAAGAGATTCAAGGGCAACTAGGCCCCCCCAAGCCTTTTTCCTCAAACCTATCCAATTAAAAATTTGGAGATAGGCATTTTCTTAAAGATAGTTCTAAGGTCAGAAAAGAAAAACTACAGTTTCAATTAAACTCCCCAGGGTCTGGTGGCAGGCATTCTAAGTTATGCCCTAGGGGCATATACAGAACTAATGGAAGGGATGCCTGTATAAACTTCATAGAGAGCTCATTTGATTGAAAATTAAAAGTTCTGGTATGCTTTTTAAGAGTCAAAAGAGATCAGGGGCCAACTAGCCCTCCCCCCCCAAACCCTTTTTCCCCAATCCCATCCAATACAAATTCTGAGAGCCATTTCTTTTAAAAATAGTTCAAAATTAGATAACAAAAACTCCAGTGGCAACACAACCCCCATGAGCCCAGGGGATAGACATTGTAATTTTTGTCCTGGGGGCACATATGGTATCAAATGAAAGAAATGCATGTATAAACTTCAGAGAGGGTTCATTTGATTGGAAATTGAAAGTTCTAGTTCACTTTTAAGAGTCAAAACAGATCTGAGGGCAACTAACCCCCCCTTCCATGCCCTTTTTTCCCCAAATCTATCCAATAAAAATTTTGGGATAGCCATTTTGTCAAAAATAGTTTAAAGGTTGGATAACAAAAACTCCTGAGTCAATGCAACTCCTTGGGGCCTGGTGGCAGGTGTTGTAAGTTATGCTCTGGTGGGCATATATGGTTCTTATGGAAATGATGCTTGTACAAACTTTGAAGAGGGCTCATTTGATTGGAAATTGAAAGTTCTAGTTCACTTTTTAGAACTCAAAAGAGATCAGAGGGCAGCTAGCCCCTCCCCCACCTCTTATTTTCCTCAAACCAATCCAATAAGAACTTCAAGATAGCCATTTTTTTAAATAGTTCAAAGATCATATAAAAAAATAACTCTAGGATCAACACAATCCCTCAGGGCCTGGGGTCATGCATTGTAAGTTATGCCCTTTTGGCATATATGGTCATTATGGAAGGGATGCTAGTACAAACTTCAGAGAGGGCTCATTTGATTGAAAATTGACAGTTCTAGTTCAGTTTTAAGAGTTAAAAGAGATCAGAGGGCAACTAGCAGAGGGTAAGAATGCATCTTAGGCCTAAATTTATGCTTATCAGGTGAGAGATCTAAAAAGGAGAGAGTATCAACAAATATGGTGAAACCAACACTAAAAATAGCTGGGGCAGAATCTGTTGACCATATGAAGCTTTCAAAGATACAATCCTACATTAAGCTTTTAGGACTTTGTAAGCAAAATCATCTGGCCTATTAAACAAAAGACATGTACCCTATCTAAACTCAACAATATAAATCTAGATAAAATTCTACTTTAGCTACTTTTGGCTATATTGGAAAGGGGTTAAGTTAGGAAACAAAACTTTCAGGGATGGGTCTATATGCTAAAGTATGTCCTGGGAAGGTATTTTGAAGTACCTATCTTAACTTCTTTTCTCTCTAAGGGGTCCTGACCTTTGATGACCTTCAAAATCTGTGTGTCATAAAAGTGAAACCTTGCAAAATGAATCTTCTGCTTAAATGAAGTACAACAAAATTGTTTTTAGCTTCACAACTTTTCTCAATCCCAATTTATAAGGTTTAAAAGATATGTAAATATATTTCCTAAATTAAAAAAAAGAAAAAATTCATATGGCTTAAAATTCTTTTCAAATAACAGGAATTGCATTTTCAGAACTAAAGCCAGAGAAAAAGAAACTGATAACTGAAAATCAAGGTAAAATATTGTTTTGTCAAAATTACAATAGGTAATATGCTATACCTGTCATGTAGGCAAATTTCAGGACCCTCTAGAATGAGAAGTAGTGGAGGTGGGAACTTTAAAATAGCCTACCTTCCCAGGACATACTTTAGCCTGTAGACCTATCCCTGAAAGAATCATTTTCATAACCTAACCCCTTTCCAAGATAGACAAAAGTAGCTAAAGTAGAATTTTATCTAAACCAAAATACATAATGTCCAAGACTAGGAGTCTGTTGAGTATGAACAGAAAATATAGGCCTAGCCTACTTTTCAATCAGGATATCTGGCCAAGTACTGGAGTTTTACTCCTCAAGCTGCCACTACTTAAAAGCAAACAAAACAGCTTGATATAGCCATGTCCCTCAGACGTGGTAATCTAAATTCAAACCTAACAAACTTCATGTAGCCTAGGGTAGACATAGAATTCATGAAGGCTACCAACTCTACCTGGATATGAGTTAAAGTTGAGAATTTGAAATGGTCATTTATCACAGAAAGCGTAGACTGTGACAAATTAAGAGAACTCCATGGTTTTCTTTTAGAATTTGTACTACACATCATTGTTTACTGAACTGACCACCAGCATGTGATTTTTTATTTTTAAAGTTACACCGACAGCATTTTTAAATGACAATTTGGTGAAACAAATAACCCAAAAGATAGTCGTTCAAGCAGTACTTTCGTCTTTATCGTATTCGCCAAATGACGTCAAAGCCCAGGGGCGTAATTTGCTATGAGGCAGGGGGCAATAGCCCCTCCCAGCCGTCGGTTTCTCCCCACCGACCCCAGTTTGCCCCTCAGCAGAAATTCTGTTTCTTCCAAAATCTTGTAAAAACTAAGATAAATCTGCATAATTCAAGTATCAACAGAAACAGATCTTTGGGTGTTAATTACCATGTCTTCCCGTTTTTTGATAAGCTTAAACTAAAAGCCTCAACTTAAGCGATGGTGATAGGGGTGCTAATTACCATGTCTTCCCGTTTTTTGACAAGCTTAAACTAAGAGCCCCAAATTAAGTGTTGGTGATAGGGGCTTTTAAAGCGCCTATACTTCAAGACCGTATTTGACCACTATCATCACTTTAGCTTCTAAAATTATAATCTTGGCTCGCAGACTTATCTTTTGATTATTCCAAACTTTTTCAACTGTAAAAAAAACACCCTGAGCCTTGGCTATTCTACTTCTAATATTTTCAAGGCCCCCATGATCTTTGATAATAATACTATCATTAAATTAGGTAAAAGTTTACAGTGGTGAATGGTATTAACGCTTAATCTAATTCATTGCATGATAGATATTATAAAGATATTCTTCCCAACATTACTCCAAAGGACAATAATAAAGATTTATAATACATGCTCACCATTAGCAATACAATCCTATGAAAAAATTTGATACTTGCCATAATTTTCAAGATTTTCATTTTGAATATGAAGTATTTGCAATTTTTCAATGGTAAAACTAACACTTTTTTTAGAATTTTTTTACTTTTTTTAATTTCAAAAGATAAACCTTTTGTAGGTGCTTTAATATATAATCCGGACTCACTCTCATTTCTTATTGAAAGTATGCGTTTGCCCCTCAAATTAAAAGATATGGAAACTCCCAGTTAAAAAAAAACTAAGCGTTAAAAATCTAACAGTTATGTATCCGATGGTTATGTTCCCGGTAGTGTCCGTCTAAATGATAGTGAGGTGACACCCATCACTGTACTCACATACTTAGGTATCTTGATTGGGTCTTTGATTAAGAATACACGAAAGCTTATACTTGGGAATGGTGAGTGCAAACTTAAAACTGTTTAATCTAGTGTGGTTGCATCGCAACTTAATTTGCAACGTCAAGCCCTTTTTCGAATATAGAATAGTGTGGCTCAGCCACATATTTTATATTTGACCACGTTTTGGGACATTTTTACAGAATCTGATAGGCAAGGTTTGCAAAAGTGCTGTTTTAAGTACGCGAAGTTTTCACTTCCCCCGACATTTTTGTTAATTGATATCCCTATTTACAACAATAGTCTATAATACTGATTGAAATGTCACAGCTTTCACTTCCAACAATCAAAAAAGGAATCTAAACTATCAGTTAGTGTTACAATTTGATAATGTACCGATCACTAGCACCTAAAAATATAGTTTTGTTATGAATTAAAGCTAGGCCAGTTTCATCTACAGTCAATTAAAATTCAAGGAAACATATAGAAGGTCAGGTTCTTTCAAGTTTTGCCACTTATACTATTCTAAAACTTGGCAAAACTCCTCATAATTGGCAAAACCCTACCACAAATTGTTGCAAAATGTGGCCTCTGATATTTTTTTATGGCACCTACCAGCAGCTACTGAAAATCCTCTGAAAGAATTTTAGTATTTTACCATAGTTTTACATTAATAATAATGAAAAAATACAACAAGGTGTGAGAGAAAAGAAAGCAAGACAACAACAAGTGTATGATCTTACTTAATAAACAATTTAGCTCATACTTTAAACATACTAAACAATTTTTTACAATTTAACTATTCTATAAACCCGTTTTTAATATTTTATTCACTAAACTAAGAAAATTGAGACATCGAAAGGCCACAATTCTAAAATCACACAGTAGCCACGGTGAAAATTCTAGGTGAGCTTGCCTATCTTGGAAAATGTCCTTGTAATTTTGTTCTTTGTATTGAAAATATATGGCCTGTTTCTAATAAAATGAGTGATCATATTTTCAATTGATGCAATTTTTAAGTATTGCCTATAATAAATTTCTCAAATGATTATCACTAAGTTGAAAAATGTTCAACTCACTAAGTAGCGCAAGTTACTTGAACTAAGTATAAGACCAGTATTTTCTTGAGTTATGTAAAAACCAATATTTTCTCATTGATTAGTAATTGCTCTGTATAAATGATTAAATTGGTATTTCTGGCTATTTTGTCATTCTTTTTCAAGTTTTTTTAATGAGCCAGATGACTAGTAGCTTTCCTGTGAAAAATATATAAATGTTCAATTGTGAAAGGAAAAAGACTTCTTCTTCTGTTTGCATGATTAACAGGAAAATTGTAAAAAAATTCAGGAGAACTCAAAATTGTAGACTGCGATTCTTATAACTTGTAATTCAGCCGATTAAAATTGGTGGGACCCCGTCTGGGTGAGCTAAGATTTGTGCCTCTTAATTGGCAACATTAAAATTTTGAGAATTTTTAATGAGGAAATATTCTGCTTGAAGGTCTTCTCATTATTTTGGAAGGTAGCCTTTGCTAATTGAGTTAGTCAAATGAAACTTCCAGGAATGAGTCCAGGCTATAGGCTTAAATACAACTGGGGAAGGGTAAAGTTCTACGAAATCATATTATTGAGTTAGGAATAAAGTGAATACACCATTCAATGCCTTTTTTTATGCTGATTACGAATATAATAAGCATTTCTATCGGAAATGAATTTCAGCCCCCCCCCTCTATATAGGCTATACCTAACCTAACCCTGAATTGGCGTATATAGGGGGGGGGGGCTGAAATTCATTTCCGATAGAAATGATTATTATATTTGTAATCAGCATAAAAAAAGGCATTGAATGGTGTATTCACTTTTGTCCTAACTCAAAAATATGATTTTGTAGAACTTTACCAGGGAAGGTGCTATCAAGCTATTATCTTTACCCTTTCCTGATTTCTATGGCTGTGAAGATTTGTACTGGTAAAAAGACACTAATTTGAATTTTAAATTAGTCCTAAATGTTTCACCTCTATTTTGGGTTTTCTGTCTCTTTTTCTAGGTCTAGTTTTGGAAATGCGATTCTGTAGCCCTTGAAGCTATTGGCTAACAAGTTTGGTAAAATTCTACTTTAGCTACTTTTGGCTATCTTGGAATGGGGTTAGGTTAGAAAAATGAAACTTTCAGGGATGGGTCTACAGGCTAAAGTATGTCCTGGGAAGGTATTTTGAAGTACCTACCTCCACTCCTTCTCCCTCTAGAGGGTCCTGAAATTTTGCCTACATGACAGTTCTATACCCATTGAAACTTTGACAAAACAATATTTTACATTAATTTTCAGTTATCAGTTTCTTTTTCTGTGGCTTTAGCTCTGAAAAATGCAATTTCAGTTATTTGAGCAGAATTTTAAGCCATATAAATAGTTTATTTCAAAAATTTAGGAAATGTATTTGCATATCTTTAAAACCATATAAATTGGGATTGAGCAAAGTTGTGAAGCGGAAAAAAATTTTGTTGTACTTCATTTAAGCAGAAGATCTATTTTGCAAGGTTTCACTTCTATAACTCACATATTTTTAAAGGTCATCAAAGGTCAGGACCCTCTAGAGGGAGAAGGAGTGGAGGTGGGTACTTCAAAATATCTTCCCGGGACATACTTTAGCCTGTAGAACCATCCCTGAAAGTTTCATTTCCTTAACCTAACCCCTTTCCAAGATAAAACTAAAATCAAATAATCTACCAAGTGTGAAACTACCACAAATCAGCATTGATAAATAAATGAAACCCAAAACAAACAGAAATTACAATAATTAACTGAGTCAAACTCAAAACAAGCAGAAATTAACATAAGTTGGGCACAAAACCCCTATGCCTTCCCCAGGCCAGAACAAAATTTGCACTTTACTGAAAAAACATAAATGTTTTTACTTTTATAACTTTAATAAATCAAATAATATTAACATTTTGATTACTAAATATCAGTATATTATATTAAACTGACAATGCACATTCATTTGTATTTTTTCAGTAAAGTGCAAATTTTGTTCTGGCCTTGGGAAGGCATAGGGGTTTTGCACCCAACTTATGTTAATTTCTGCTTGTTTTGAGTTTGACTTGGTTAATTATTGTAATTTCTGTTCATTTTGGGTTTCATTTATTTATTAATGCTGATTTGTGGTAGTTTCATGCTTTGTAGATTATTTGATTTTAGTTTTGCTCATTTTTTGTTTAATGGAGTTCTTTACTTTTCTTTGAAAAACTTATTTTGTGAAAAAATTTTTTTTTAATTAATTTTTGTTTGTTTTATATTGACATAGTCTTTTCAGGGAAAAAGAAAATAATACTTTAAATTTTTCGTTTTTAAGACTTTATAGTTTGGCCTGCTATTTGTATGCTGGAGAAAAATTTTCAGCAATTTTTAACAGCATACACCCTTATAAAAACTGGACACAAATAGTACTGTTTAATTTAGTTTATTAACTCCTCTAGTCGACCTGTAATGGAAAACTTGATACCATTTGCAAAAAAATCTGTTTACTTTCTTTGATAGCTTGGATACACTTACGCTAATTGGATTTGGTTAAATTTTAAGAGCAGAAGTAGCCCCAAACGTTTGAACATAATACCCTCAGTTGTTCTTGGGATATTGCTGAGATGCTTTATTGGGAATTAGCATTATCACAGTGCATTTTGATTTAATCTTAAGTCAACATTTAGTTTTCAAACATATAAAAATTGGATTTGAGGAAGACTAAAATCTATTCTATAAATCATATACAACAACTTTCTATATAAACTTTGTATGCCCCCAGGGCATAACTTACAACCCTTGCACTGAGGGCTCTGAGGAGGTTATCATTCTAAAAGACTTAATTTCCAGAACTTTCAACTACGTTGAACAAAATGGATATCTCAAAATTTTGATTGGGTTTGTCTGGGAAAAATGGTGGGCGTGAGAGGGGCGTTAGTTGCTATCCAATCACTGTCAACTATTAAAAAGGACACTAGCCCTTTGAATTTCCAGTCAAATGAGTTTTTATTGAAGTTTCTACAACAACGCTTTCTATAAAAACCTTATATGCCCCCAGGGCATAACTTAAAACCCCTGGAAATCAACTATGCTGAACAAAATGGCTATCTCAAAATTTTGATTGGATGTGTTTGGAGGAATGATGGGTGTGGGGGAGGGGTCTAGTTGCCCTCTAATCACTTTCAACTATTAAAAAGGGTACTAGCACTTTGAATTTCCAATTGTATGAGCCTGTTTTGAAGTTTCTACGACAATGCCTTCTATAAAAACCTCATATGCTCCCAGGGCATAACTTAAAACCCTTGCCCTGAGGGTTGTGGGGGAGTGTCCTCCTCAAAAACATATTTTCTATCTGGAAATCAACTATGCTGAATGAAATGGCTATCTAAAAATTTTGATTGGATGTGTTATGGGGAATGATGGGTGTGTGGGGAGGGGGGCTAGTTGCCCTCCAATCACTTTTGACTTTTAAAAAGGGTAGTAGCCCTTTGAATTTCCAATCAAATGAGCCTGTTGGGAAGTTTCTATGACAACGCCTTCTATAAAAACCTTATATGCCCCAGGGTATAATTTAAAACCCTTGCCCTGAGGGTTGTGGGGGAGTGTACTCCTCAAAAACATATTTTCTATCTGGAAATCAACTATGCTGAACAAAATGGCTATCTCAAAATTTTGATTGGATGTGTTTGGAGGAATGATGAGTGTGGGGGGGGGCTAGTTGCCCTCCAATCACTTTCAACTATTAGAAAAGGGTACTAGCCCTTTGAATTTCCAATCGAATGAGCCTTTCTTGAAGTTTCTATAACGACGCCTTCTATAAAAACCTTATATACCCCCAGGGCATAATTTAAAACCCTTGCCCTGAGGGTTGTAGGGAAGTGTCCTCCTCAAAAACATATTTTCTATCTGGAAATCAACTATGCTGGACAAAATGGCTATCTCAAAGTTTTGATTGGATGTTTTTTTGGGGAATGATGGGCGGGGGGGGGGGGGGGGCTAGTTGCCCTCCAATCACTTTAGACTATTAAAAGGGGCACTAGCCCTTTGAATTTCCAATTGAATGAGCCTTTTTTGAAGTTTCTATGACAAAGCCTTCTATAAAAACCTTATATGCCCCCAGGGCATAACTTAAAACCCTTGCCCTTAGGGTTGTGGGGGAGTGTCCTCAAAAAGATATTTTCAATTTGGAAATCAACTATGCTGAACAAAATGGCTATATCAAAATTTTGATTGGATGTGTTTGGGGGAATGATGGGTGTGGGGGGGGGGGTGGGGCTAGTTGCCCTCCAATCACTTTTGACTATTAAAAAGTGCACTAACCCTTTGAATTTCCAATCAAATGAGCCTTTTTTGAAGCTTCTACAACAATGCCTTCTATAAAAACCTTATATGCCCCCAGGGTATAACTTAAAACCCTTGCCCCAAGGGTTGTGGGGGAGTGTCCTCCTCAAAAAGATATTTTCTATCTTGAAATCAACTATGCTGAACAAAATGGCTATCTCAAAATTTTGATTGGACGTATTTGGGAGTATGATGGGCGTGGGGGGGGCTAGTTGCCCTCTAATCACTTTTGACTGTTAAAAAGGGCACTAGCCCTTTGATATTACAATCGAATGAGCCTTTTTTGAAGCTTCTACAACAATGCCTTCTATAAAAACCTTATATGCCCCCAGGGTATAACTTAAAACCCTTGCCCCATGGGTTGTGGGGGGGTGTCCTCCTCAAAAAGATATTTTCTATCTGGAAATCAACTATGCTGAACAAATTGGCTATCTCAAAATTTTGATTGGACGTATTTGGAAGTATGATGGGCGTGGGGGGGGGCTTGTTGCCCTCCAATCACTTTTGACTATTAAAAAGGGCAACTGGCCACTCCAATTTCCAATCGAATGAGCCCTTTTCGAAGTTTCTGTGATGATTCCTTTGATACACAGTGCCTGGGTATGGAGAAAAACAAACAAAAAAAAAACACATTGTGCCCACATTTTTCTTTACTTTGGCAGCACTAGCATGCTGCCTATGAAATATACCTTGTATCTAAACACATATACATTACAACTAAGATTGGGAACCTGTTGTCTTTGCTTAGGAAAGAGAAGTTTTAATCAGGATATTTTCCAAAATTAGGCACTGTCTGAGTACTAGAGGTCTTACCCTGCATCATTAAACCCTCCCAGGGAATCATTGAGCCTAGCTTACTAAGCTTAGGTCCCAACCATCCTTGTTGGATGTTTTGGGGCCACTCCTCCTGCTAGCTCATGCATAAGGGCTCTGAACATTGTTCTATTGGTTGCAGTACATGATAATTGGGCTAAATCAATGTTGTCAAACTCAAAGTTATCTATTCATCACATTTGTGGTCTGCATTGTGGACAGAGGCCATGCAGAGATCCTTCAAGTGTTATTTTTGGGAGGCAGCTAAGCTCTGTTCACTTGATAAGATAAGACAAGATAATTATTTAAAAAAATGACTATCACAAGTCCCAAAGGGCTAAATGTGCATTTTGGGGTCATATAATAAAAAAAAAAACATAAAAATAGCACAACAACTAAAAAACTGGCTAAACAATGCCAAAAACAACAATATCAGAAAGGCAAAGCCATTCATTAGTCTAAAAAAAAGAAAAAAAGTATCAAATGTAAGAAAGTTAAAAAGGTAAAAACCAAAACAAAACCAAAAAAAATTGAGATAAAAGTAGTGTTAAAAAGGTTTAAAAGAGAGTATATAAACAAGGGGGAGGGAATGGAAGAACAAAACGGACACAAACTTTGGGTATCACATGTACCCAAAAAAAACGAAAAAAAAACTAGTGGTTTATTTGGTCAGTAAGGAAGGGGACAAAGGTTTTTTCATACCTGGAGGTTAAGCAATGGATAGGTGACAAGATAGGGACAGGTTCAGAAACAGTACATGGTAGGCAGTGTCTGGATGGGGAGTGTCTTTTGGGGAAAATGTTTTCCATGCAAGGGTTTATTATTGCATTTTTTTTTGCAAAATAGAGGCACAGCATTCCTCTCCTGTGCTCAAGAGTTTCCAGGTTGGCCTTTTTTAGAAGGAGTGAATATGGTACCAAAGTTTCTTTAAAAACTATTCTTAGGGCTCTTTTTTGAATAGATTCAATTTTATTTGATTCATCATGGGAGATGCCAGGATGCCAAACTGGACAAGAATATTCAAGATGTGGGTGGACAAAGGAAGTATAGATCCTTAAAGAATGGGATTGGGGGATATTAAATTTATTCAAGAGCTTAAGGAGAGACATGGATGCATTAGCTGTATGGACAATATCTTTCACATGGATATCCCACTTTAAATTATAGAAAATTGTAACCCCAAGTAATTTAAAGGAAGACACAGAAATATCTTGGGGGATAGGATCAAGGAAAGCAGGAGTAGATTTCAAGAAATTTATTGTCATTATATTTGATTTAGTGGAATTTACTTTCATATTTAGGTTCTTAGCTTCATCCAAAATGTGGTTTAGAATTTCAAGGGGGTCACTTTTAATATTCCTGTGACATACTTCAAGGATCAACAAGTCACCAATGTATTTCCACCTTTGGGGGAAATCCTTACCAATATCATTAATCATGACTAGAAATAAAAGTGGTCCCAATAAGGTTCCTTGAGGAATTCCACAATATATAGGGAGGGGGTTAGAGAAAATATTTTTGTATTTAACAACTTGAGATCTATTTGAAAGAAACAATATAACAATATTTACTAGCAGAGGATCAAGTTCAAAGTTAACCAGTAGTGAAGAAATTAGAGTGGTGTGATCAACCAGGTCAAAAGCTTTTTGGAAATCAACTAAGACAAGGTTCAGCCAAACATTTGGTTTATCAAGGTTACTTGTGCATTAAGTGCACAAGGTAATGGGTGGTGGAAGTTTTCTTTAAGTTACCAAACTGCCAGGTGTCAATATGTGGACAAATTTTATCCTTAAGCCAGTCACAGAGGAAACCTTTGTAAAGTTTAGAAAAAACTGAAGTGAGTGTATTGGGGTGAATGTTGGCGAAAGTCAGATTGGTGCATTTTTTTGGGACAGGTGTTATAAAACCTTGTTTCCAGCAACTTGGGAATTAACCAAATTTTGTGATGTGGTTGAAAATATTTGATAAAGGCTCAGCAATTTTGTCTGAAAAGGCTGTAATTAAGTCAACTGGGATGTCCGAGGGGCAAATACTTGATTTTCTAAGCTTTAGAATTTCATTTATAACATCAGAGGGAGAAATAAAGGGGAGGAAGTATTGGGAGGAATAGTTGGACTTGAGTCAGTGAAAGGGGGGAGACTTTGAACAATGGAAACAAGGTACAAGTTCAAATCGTTGGCAGTCTTATTAGGGGGTTCAGGGAAAAACTTCAGAAGGATTTTTTCCTCATATTTCTTTCATTTTTCTGTACCATTGCTTGGGCTTGTTAGAAGATAGATCTTTGACTTTAGTATTATAATAATTAGAAGCTGCTTTTCTTAATTTTTTCTTTAGGAACTTCCTCAGACTATTAGCCTCAGTAATACGACCTACCTTGAAAAAAATGATTTTTTTTTTCTTATAAGTTTTTTAAAAGACTCAGTAACATAAGGCTTATCAGTAGAACACGTTTTAAATTTTTTCTCAGGGAAGTAGAATTCATAATTACTCCTCAATAAATTTTGGAGGGACAAAGCCATTCAGTCAACATCATTTGTTTGATACACAGTGGACCAATTATCAGTAGTAATCCAGGAACCAAAATTGAAAAGTCCTGAGTCAATAAGAGGTCTATAAGCAGTTTCAGTTATAGAAAACGACTGTAACTTTAGCCAGCAGAGATAGGAGAAGACTAAAGTGGTAACTACCCCCTAGAGGGGGCAGAGTGGAGATGGGTTTGTAAAACTTTGAAAGATTAGTGCAAATTAAATAAAGAGTAGTATTGCCTTTTGTAGTTGGGACCTTAACAACCTGTTTTAAATTAAAAGCATTACATGTAGAATCAAGTCTTATCTTGTTTGCATCACACATCAGGAAAATTCCTGCATTTGGGTATTTTGATAGTACAAAGTCAGCACTTGCATGTAATTTTTCAATAAAATTTATTTTGTCAGTAGATCTCTGATTAGGAGAGTAATAAAAACAACACAGGACAATTAAATTGAAAGGATGCAGCAAGACTTTAGAGGTTGAACACACACCCACATAATCTCATCAAAGGGAGCAAAACACAGAATTGAGATTTCACTTGGGTACAAGTCATTACGGACAAAGAACAGTATTCCGCCACCTTTCTTGCCCAGAGGGTGGTTTTCTGGTCTGACTTTAATAAATTGAGAAAAATTGTTATTCTTTAACATGTGCAAATTTTGAGCTTGAACTTCAGTAATAGAAATTACATCTAATCTATATCTTTTAGAAAGGGTGTCTAATTCATTAAGTTTTTCAAAGTTAAGGCTTTCAGTGTTGCTCAACAAAAGTGTGGGGAATTAAAAGCGACTTGTGAAGGTACCGTTTTTACACTTTACTTTTTTTTGATGTCACAGATAGGGTCAGGGGTTCTAGTGGAATTCTTGATGGGAGCTTAGCTCGGGTAGTCAGAACAAGTGACAGGGGGATCAAATCCATCTTTTTCAAATGCAATGGCATTTAATTGAGCAGGTACTAGTGGAGACTCTAAACAGCAGTAACTAAGTAGCAGCTGAGTTTGGGGGGGACTGGAGGAATTAAGAAAGATGAGATTATTTTTGCAGGGGAATGGTACAAAGATTCCACGTTGAGTGGGTACGCAAAGTGGTGGGGAATGATAGATGGAAGGGTAGGAAAATGTTGGAAAGCAGCCGGAGGGGTGGGTGGGTTTATCTTTGAAAAAGAAGGAAGGGGGTATGGAACTGGATATGGAGGTGGTGATATCCTTTGGATAGGTACTCGATTGGAAAGGACTGGATGGTTTGTGGGCTTTCTTGTGTGTGAGAGATGGTCTAAAAAATATTCAGTAGGATTAGCAGAATTTAGGTGGCCTCTGGGTAACCCAGTTTTGTGGAACCTACTACAACTCTTAATGGGCAATTTGATATGAGGTTTTGCACAGCCAAAGCATCTTCCACTTGAAAATTGTTTACAGATATCAACATGGGGTATTTACCCAGATTATTTATACAATGGCTAAAAACATAAAACTTACAAACGTGTAGATATTTACAATTACTAGACATACATCTACTTTCTAAAAATCTAAAGCACACATTAGGTTGATTTAGCTTCTTGGCAACAAGCCAGGCTTCTTGGGCCAAATAATTTTTCATTACGTTTGTAATAGAGTTTAGTATTAATAAAATGATTGATTGATTGCACTTAAGATCACTGAACTCATTTTTTGAATAAATGATTGCTTTGGGTGAGAATAACTGCTTGTAAGTTTTACATCATTGTCAATTTTTAAAGATGTGTCATTACCTCTGGATTTCAAGAATAAAGTATCTTCAGTTAAAACAAGGTCAGTAGGATTAGTTTGCGTAACCTTTTTAATCCCTTGTGAAAATTTCAGGTTTCAGGTTCAAAGGGTTTTACAGTTTTTATGCAACTTAAAGAATTGGGATTAGAAGTATCAGCTAAAGGAGAAACACTGGGTGGTGTAGGGGATTTTAATGCATGCATAGCATCATCAACATTTTGATTTCATTGTCCTTGAAAAGATCACTTTTCTGACGTTCTTAAAGATCAGATAAACTATCATAAAGAAATTCAAGATTAATAATCCGTTTCCTGAGATTGACGATTTCTGCGTCTTTTTTAGGCAATCTTCACATATATGGGGCTCGAAGACATTAGCCCCTTCTGCAATGCTTGTCAATTCACCTTCACTGGAACAATAGATTTGGGGGGTAATTTGGGAGTGATGGGTTGTGGTTATTTTTGCAGAATAAATCGATCCATCAGAACTATTGTTGACATTACTCGAAACACAAGGTATAGTAGGGGAATTTGTAATACCACTTCGAACTATCACTTAAAGTTGATTTTCGTTGGAGATAGTTGAATTTTCTTCATCCAAAATAATGGGGGATTTTACAGCATCGATTGGTTTGACCACTTCTGGTTTATTATCAATGGTATTAATCACGTTATTTTCAACCATCGACGCTCGGCATTGAACGCATAACCAATTAGGGTTTTTAAGGTGATTACTTTTTGTTATGCCAGCACAAGCAGGGTGCAACCAAGCATTGCACCTAGAACACTGGAAAGACCCAGTTCCATTTCTGTAGCATTCATTACAAGGATGGGACATTCTAGGCTAAGGAATAAAAACGAGACAGACGTTGAATTGGAAGCTACATCTTCAACTAGAACCTGGTCGCCTAAGCTGGGATTAGCACTGGTACTTGCAAGAGAAAAGTTCACAAGGCTGATCTTGTGTCTTCACTTGAAAATGACAAGCGTTATTCATTTCAAAACAAGACGTCTTGACAGGTAAAGATCGAATGGAAGACTGAATATGGCCAAACCAATGCAGTTGCTGTTTCTTGATGTTACTGAGAATGGTTTCAGTTGACTTGAGCTTTTGGTATACTTTTGTATTTGAAAGGTAGTTGGTGTATTTGATTCTAGTAATGCAATGGAGACATCTCATCTTGAAAGCCGGAAGTTTTTTTTCATTTTTTCAGTGTCCATATTTTGTATCTGTACATGACTATTGGAATTAGTAAACAATTAGATAGGTGTATTTTGAGTTTCTTGGATAGATTGCTACTTTTCCAAAGGTTTGCTAGTTTTTGAAAGCTAGAGCTTTACAGGTGCAAGCCTACATTTCATGTCAGAGCTATTGCAGTTGAGAGTTGGCCACCAAGGCACAAGAAATGATTAACTGTTTCAACCTGTCTACTGCCTATGCGGCTCTGGCTATGAAATTATTCCTGATAGTTTCATTCATCTTCCTCAATTACTTTCCAAAATGCACAAATTACCATTATCTAGAATTCTGTCCAAGATTAGACACTGTCCAATTAACAGCGGTCTTACTTTTAATACAAATATTGTTAAAGGCCAGAACCCTCAGAGAGAGTAGAGACAGGTGCTTCAAAATACCTTCCAAGCAGATCCCTAAGGCTCTAGATATATTCCTAAGTATTTCATTCACCTAACTCAACTACTTTTCAAAATAGCAAAGAGCCTCTAAATCAAAATTTTAAATTAGAATGCAGGCCCGTCGTTTAAAAATGATTTATAAACATGGATAAAAATGGAAGGAAACATGCAAATCTGATTAGTAGAAACTTTCTACATAAGCTATTATAGCCTCCTGGGACCTGGTGTCCACGTCTGTGGACACCCCCATAAAATATTTTTTGTGCAAAGGCCTCGCCATCTAGCAAAGATTTCGTTATTTCAACGTGCTTTTTGGACCTGGAAAGCCATCTACGATTTTTTTCAGAAAGTTTCTGCGACTTTTAGTGGTGTTTTTACAAACTAGAAAAGGCTAAAATAAGGAGATGAAAAAAAGCAAAGGTAAGAAAAAAGAAAAAAAAAGAAAGTGGTGAGAACGAGTTCTGAGAAAAATCAGGTGTACTCTCTTGATTGTAGACAGTGCTTAGAAAGTTTTAAAAGCAGTTAGTTTGATAAGTGCCATCTTTTGGAACTTGGAAAACCTCCATGTCCACGTCTGTGGACAGGCGGTTCCAATCGAGTAAAAAGCTAGGGTTGATTTTTCGTAGTTCAAATCTTGATTCTAATGGGGATAGCAGAAGCCAATGATTGTTTTATTTACTAAATTGGCAACAACCTAGCCGCCACTCACCCATAAGAAATCGCCACCCCCGTAAAGTGTCCCTACCCACCCCCATTCTGTCTCCCATACCCTTTTCTTCCTTACTTTATAAAAACTTTTATTCCCTTTTTTTGCAAATAAAATCAACCAAAATCACAACCCGTAAGTCTGCTAAAAATTAAACTATTTTGTATATATTATTTTTTCATTGTTGAATATTTGGTTATTTTATTTGTTACCCTTTTTATCTTTTTATTTTATGACCTTAAAAATATTTTATAGTTATGACCTATATTTATGACTTTTGTATTTTGTGTTTTCTGACTGTTACCTGTCGTGTTTTCGTTACAGTGGTAACTATGTGTTGTTATTGTATTATTTTGTTATTGTATTTTTTTTTTTACTAAGAAATGCAAATTTGGTCCACTAGGGTTTGTGATAGTTCTTTTGCCAATCTCTATCTATCTATCTATCTATCTAGCTATTAGTTTCAAGCTTACTGAACCTGTTCCTTTATTGTAGTTTCCCTTGATGACGCCCTTGGAATGCTCGATGAGAGTGACCTGGACCTCTCTGATTTAGATGATGATGAGGAATGGATAAAAAACGACTCCTTGTCGTCTTCAGACTGTGATGGTGAACCAGCTGTTGCAGCCATTCCGTCATCAAGCAGTTATGCTGTTCTTCCAGATGTTGAAAATGAAGAATCTGATGATGACGTACCCTTAGCAACCCGTGCCAAACGCTTGAAGGCTGACAAAGTAGCAGCAACCTTGTCCTGGAGGAAGTCTCGGCGGTTCGATAATCATCGTGGCCCGGACGTGGGCCCCGCTCATTTCCAGGACCACGACGATTGGAGTACAGAACAATTCTTTTTGCAATATTACCCGGAGAGCTTCTTCGAACGTATAGCTTTTTGCATGAACTACAACTATCAGTTGGCCCACCACAAAAGCTTGAATGTAACTCCAGACGAGCTGAAAATTTTTGTTGGCATTGTCATCCTGATGGGGAACCTCAAGTTTCCTCGGATCCGCATGTACTGGTCTGGGAAGTTTAGGGTGGAAGCCATATCACAAAAGATGACTCGAGACAGATTCTTCACAATCCGGTCAAACCTGAAGTTCGTTGTTGATTCAGAAATCTCAGACGAAAAAAAAAACCAAAAATAGGCTTTGGAAGGTGCAGCCGATCCTTGACAACTTCAGGAATATCTGTCTCCAGTTGCCACGTGACAGGAACTGTTCAATTGACGAACAGATGATACCCTTCCAGGGTATGTCGACTCTCAAGCAATATGTACCTAACAAGCCCAATCCGGTTGGATTAAAGAATTTTGTCCTTGCCAGCTCCTCAGGGCTGATACTTGACTTCCAAATCTACCAGGGAGCCACCACCCTGGGAGAACAGCTGGTAGCACATGGCTTGTCAGCTGGGATCGTACTGCGCTTGTCTGAGACCCTACCAGAAGGTACATACCTCTATTTTGACCGATTCTTCTCGTCTGTTAAGCTCCTCGACATGCTGGCTGAAAGAAAAATAAATGCGACCGGAACTATCATGAAGAACCGTTTGGGTGCCAACGGCCCAACGCTTTTTACCGAAACAGAAATGAAAAGAAAGGGCAGAGGAACCTCTGTCATGTCTGTGCGCTCAGATAGAAAAGTAGCCGTGACCCAGTGGTATGATAACAAAGTGGTTCTCCTGTCTTCAAACTGCAAAGGTATAGAAGAGGAGACAGAGGTCAAACGGTATGACAAGCGCCAGGGGTCTTACGTGCAGGTCAAATGTCCACAAGTAGTCTCCGACTACAACACCTACATGGGTGGGGTCGACCTTGTGGACCGCATGGTCAGCTATTACCGATTTGAGACGCGTACTAAAAAATGGACTGTGCGTCTGTTTCATCATTTTGTGGATGCTGCACTAGCCAATGCATTTCATGAGCTGAAAGGCCATGGCCCAGAAGTTTCTGGTGACCTCAAACAGCTCATTGATCTTCGTTTCAACGTGGCCGAGTTTTTGCTCAATTCTGGAAGCTCGGAGTCACGGGGTCAAGAAAATAGCAACGAAGAGCCATTGGGTGAAACTCAACACCGTGTTTTGAGTGTGAAAAAGAGGCCAATCCCTCCCCCATATGCCAGAGCTGCACTGCATCTACCAGAATTTTGTGACTTGGCGAATGCAGCCCGATGCAGAAGGCCTGGATGCTGCAAAAGGTCAAGATGGATGTGCTCGCAGTGTAAAATCATTCTCTGCTTGACAAAAGACAACAACTGCTTCAAGAAATTTCATGAAGAGTAATGTTTTGTTTTCAACGTTTTGACATATCTCTTTTAATAGACGAAACAGATTTTTACTATACTCTTAGCTCGATAGAGACCCAATGTCCACACCTGTGGACATCCTCCAGAGGGAGGGAGGGGGGGTCAACTTTTTTTTTTAGTTGATCAATGGTCAAAATGATTTTTTTTAAGTCAACTACAAAGAAATGAACATAATCAGGAAAGTATTTCTATGGTCAGGTCTCAGGAGGATAGAACAAATCTAAGAATTTTATTATTATAGTATTTTCTTATTGTCTTTGCTTATTTAGCATTTAGCCTAGGACTATGTCTTGATTGATAAGTGGGGGGGGGGAGTTGCATGTGCAGCCAACAATATTAACCATCATGTCTGGATATTTTCACAATGTAGAAGGTATTCTCTTTTATGGGGCTTATTGGATTGTATTGCTTGAGAGAAGACATGCCCTTGAAAAGTATAATTGATTCCTCAGTGCTAACATACCTACTGGGAATTGCCAAGTCCCAGAAGCTATTGTTCAACATATTCATCTTTAGATACAGCTTGAACAGTCTGGCTGTTCATCAGTAGCCATTGTTTAGGTATTGATGATTGTTTGGGTTTTGTAATATATCCTAAATTATTTCTGTTCATTCTTGAGAATAAAAACAAAGTTCTCAAATCCTGGTCATTTGACCAATAGTCTCTTATTCTCTACAACAGTTGTTTTCCCACAATTTTTTTTAAATTTTTTTGTGCAGTTAAATTTAACATTATGTTTCTTTGGCTGGTGGACAGATTAGACTGAAACAATATCATATTCAAAAGTGCAAAAAAAATCAGTTGATGTAGAGGAATTTACTATCTTTTCTTGTTCCAGCCTCATATCTCTCACATCAAAAGTCTCAGTTTGTCTAATAATCTTTTCCCACTTCCTTATAGGCTCTGGGACTTTGTTGCTTGTCTTATTTTTTGATTTTTGCTTTAATTTTGCTGAAAAATTGCTTAAAGCTGGTTTCTCATTAACTTCTTTTATTGGTAGTGGAGATGCAGCAATTGAGTATAGAATCTCCATGTTTTTAACTTCATCTGACACACCTAAATCAGGAGCAGCCTCTTAACTCAAAGCAGATTCTTTTTTTGGAGTATGGCACTGAATACCCTGCTTAACTTAATGGACCTCATCAAGCCATACTTCTTCTTTGATGTTACTGCCAAGCTTGTTCAACAGGTTAATAACAGATTCTTGTGTGATATTAGTTTTTCTGCTACATGTCTTTAAAAAATTGAATTGTTTTAGGAAGAGGTACAGTGTTTACCTCTGAGGAGGTATAGTGTAATGGACCAAAGTGACAACATAAATTATACCACATACCAATGAAATATATTTACTGGCAAACTGAACATGCTGTTTCCAGGTATTCAAATAGCTGCTTATTGAGACAGTTTTACTATTAAAGGAAAAAATACTTGATATTTATGGTTATTCATCATCGCCATTTTTTTACCTGCCTTTTACAACAATGTACTTTGGATAAATGACTGATGGGACTTTTCAGCTGTAGTAACAGAATACTTGTAGACTGACGGGACTTTGGAATACTAAAAATGTTTGCCCTTGTCTATGCAGAAGGAAGAGGATATCAGGATTTGTTTAAGTATCAGTGTATGCTTTACAACCAATTTAATAACATTCTTATGATTTATGCCCCATCTGTAATAATAATAAAAAAATACTCACACTTCAAAAACAGAAACAAAAATATGGGCTGCCTTTGTTCTCAAATATATTGTGACCAATACATGAAAACTAAACTTATCATACATAATTGGATTCGGAGGAAAATACCCAAAAAAGAAATGGCATCATTACAACAAACTCTGCATTATGTCATAATAAAATCAAATTTAGTTGCCCAGGACTTGTAATTTCTGTCTGATGCAAAAGACTTTAGGTTTCTATAATTCATCAACTCAAAGGGTTCATCTCTAAGGAAGCTCAGTATTTTTTGACAAGTCTACATTTTTTACAGTGTACGTTTCTACTAATTGACAGCTCAAAGCATTCGGCCTTTCAGCAACTTAAAACTTTTTATTCAAGCAAAAGGATTTCAATCTTCAGTGTATTCTAATTTCAAATTAATAAACAAATTTCTTTTCCTTGGCTTTCCAGATGGCAGGAGAGGGGGCTTAAAATTTTCAGTTGATAGTTATAGAACCATAACAATGTGATTGAAAATCTTCAAATTTGTATTCCTGGCATTCTGGCCATCTTTGGGCAGAAATGGATGTTTTCTGGTTGAAAATGGTAGCAAGCACTTTTTTCATGTGATGTGATTTTTATTGGTGGCTTGCTTAAAAAGTTTATCATCTGCTGAGGATTTATCAATGACTTTGGTAATTACTTCAGTATTCATGTCAATATCAGCGGGCAATTAATGAATAAAGGCAGAACTCACTACAGCACTAATGCCATACTGTAGAGCTTTATCTGCCTACTGTTGAGCTGCTTTTAAGGATATGGGCTCAGAGAGGAATGGGGCTACATAGGCTAGTATGAGCTATCACTATTGTCTAATATTCTTATTGTTCCATCTGTATTAGAAATAAATTTGGGATTGTCTCGAGATGACATAGTTTGGCACGCCTAACCTTCACAAGTCAGACAAAAGGTCTAATTTTCCCATCAGAGAAAAGAGTTTATTTATATAATGTTTAGTAAAAGTGGCCTTTTTAATACGGAATGTTCCAGAAATACTCTATAAACAAGGAATAGACTTTATCATTGGCAGCACAATAGTGCTGCTTACTTAAAGAACAATGTTGGCACATTGTATTATTTTTTTGTTTCTTTTAGACCAGGGAACTTTGTATCAAAGGAGTTGTCATAGAAACTTAGAAAAGGGCTCATTCATTTGGAAATTGGAATGGCCAGTGCCCTATTTAATAGCCAAAAGTGATTGTAAGGCAACTAACACCCCTTCCACACCCACCATTTCCCGAAACACATCCAATCAAAATTTTGAGATAGTCATTTTGTTCAATGTAGTTGAAAGATCTAGAAATTATGTTTTTGAGGAGGAAAGTCTCCCCACAGCCCTCTGTGCAAGGGTTGTAAGTTATGCCCTGGGGGTATATAAGATTTTTATAGAATGGTTTGTCATAGTAACTTCAAACAGGGCTCATTTGATTGGAAATTCAAAGGGTCAGTGGCCTTTTTAATAGTCAAAAGTGATTGGAGGGCAACTAACCCCCCTCTCATGCCCATCATTTCCCCAAACACATCCAATCAAGATTTTGAGATAGACATTTTGTTCAACATAGTTGAAAGGTCTGGAAATGATGTCTTTGAGGATGATAACCTCCTCAGAGCCCTCAGGGCAAGGGTTGTAAGTTATGCCCTGGGGGCATATAAGGTTTTTATAGAATTCTTTGTTGTAGAAACTTCAAAAAAAGCTCTTTTGATTGGAAATTGAAAGGGCTAGTGCCCTTTTTAATAGTCGAAAGTGATTGGAGAGCAGCTAACCCCCTCTCACGCCCACCATTTCCCCAAACACATCCAATCAAAATTTTGAGATAGGCATTTTGTTCAACATAGTTAAAAGTTTAGTAAATTATGTCTGTGAGGATGGCAAACCCCTCAGGGCAAGGATTGTAAGTTATGACCTGTGGGCAAAGCGTTTTCATAGAACCTTCAAAAAAGGGCTCATGGAAGGAATTTCGTAGAAACTTCGAAAAGGGCTTATTCAATTGGAAATTGGAAGGGCATGTGCCCTTTTTAAAAGCCGAAAGTGGAATGCAACTAACACCCCTTCCATGCCCACCATTTCCCCAAACACATCCAACCAAAATTTTGAGATAGCCCTTTTGTCCAACGTAGTTGGCAGATCTGGAAATTATGTCTTTGAGGAGGACACTCCCCCCGCAGCCCTCAGGGCAAGGGTTGTAAGTTATGCCCAGGGGGCATATAAGGTTTTTATGGAAAGTGTTGTTATAGAAACTTCAAAAAGGGCTCACTCGATTGGAAATTCGTCCCCTTTTTAATAGTCAAAAGTGATTGGAGGGCAACTAACGCCCCTCTCACACCCAATATCTCCCCAAACACATCTCATCAAAATTTTGAGATAGACATTTTGTTCAACGTAGTTGAATGTTCTGGAAATTAGGTCTTTGAGGATAACAACCCCCCACAGCCCTCAGGGCAAGGGTTGTAAGTTATGCCCTGGGAACATCTAAGGGTTATGTCGAAAGCATTGTCGTAAAAACTTAAAAAAGGGCTCATACGATTGGTAATTGAAAGGGCTAGTGCCCTTTTTAATAGTTGAAAGTAATTGAAGGGCAACTAACCCCTCTCTCAAATCCACCATTTCTCCAAACACAAGCAATCAAAATTTTGTGATCATTTTGTTCAACATAGTTGAAAGTTCTGGAAATTAGGTCTTTGAAGATGATAAACCCCTTAGAGCCCTCAGGGGAAGGGTTGTAAGCTATGCCCTTGGGGCATATTAGGTTCTTATAGAAAGTGTTGTTGTAGAAACTTCTAAAAAGGCTCATTCAATTGGATATGGAAAGGACTAGTGCCCTTTTTGATAATCAAAAGTGATTGGAGAGCAACTAACTCCCCTCTCATGCCCACCATTTCCCCAAACACATCCAATCAAAATTTTGAGATAGCCATTTTGTTTGACATAGTTGAAAGTTCTTGAATTTATGTATTTGAGGATGACAAACCCCCCACACCCTTCAGGGAAAGGCTGTAACTTATATCCTGGGGACATATAAGGGATTTTATAGATAGTGTTGTTGTAGAAACTTCTAAAAAGGCTCATTCAATTGGATATGGAAAGGACTAGTGCCCTTTTTGATAATCAAAAGTGATTGGACAGCAACTAACCCCTCTCGCGCCCACCATTTCCTCAAATACATCCTATCAAAATTTTGAGAAAGTCATTTTCTTCAACGTTGAATGTTCTGTAAATTAGGTCTTTTAGGATAACACCCTCCCCCCCAAGCCCTCAAGGTAAGGGTTGTAAATTATGCCCTGGGATCATTTAAGGTTTTTATAGAAAGGGTGGTCGTATAAACTCATAAAGGGCTCATTCACTTGGATATTGAAAGGGACAGTGCCCTTTTTTAAAAGTGGGAAGTGATTGGAGGGCCATTAACCCCACTCTCACGCCCACCATTTCCATAAGCACATCCAATAAAAATTTGAGATAACCCTTTTGTTCAACGTAGTTGAAATTTCTTGAAATTATGTCTTTGAGGATGACAACGCCCCCCCCCCCACAGCCCTCAGGGTAAGGGTTGTAAGTTATGCCCTGGGGGGGATATAAGGTTTTTATTGAAAGTGTTTTTGTAGAAACTTCAAAAAGGGCTCATTCGATAGGAAATTGAAAAGGCTAGTGCCTTTTTTTATAGTCGAAGTGATTGGAGGGCAACTAACCCCCCTCTCACACTCACTATTTTCCCAAACACATCCAATCAAATTTTGAGATAGCCAAAGTTCTGGAAATTAGGTCTTTGAGGATGACAGCCCCCTCACAACGCTCAGGGCAAGGGTTGCAAGTTATGTCCCAGAGGCATATAAGGTTTTTATAGGAAGTGTTGTCGTAAAACTTCAAAAAGGGCTCATTCGATTGAAAATTGAAAGGGATAGTGCCCTTTTTAATAGTGAAAAGTAATTGGAGGGCAACTAACTCATGCCCACCATTTCCCCGAACACATCCAAACAAAATATTGAGATAGCCATTTTATTCAACGTAGTTGAAATGTCCGGAAGTTAAGTTTATGAGGATGAAAAACCCCCAGCCCCCTTGGCAAAGGTTGTAAGTTATGCCCTGGGGGTATCTAAGCCTTGTTATAGAAAGCGTTGTTGTAGAAATTTCTAAAAGGCCTCATTCCATTGGGAATTGAGCGAGCTAGTGCCCTTATTAATAGTCAAAAGGTATTGGAGAGCGAAAGCACCCCCTTCCCCCTCCGTGCATATCATTTTCCCAAAAACTTCTGATCAACATTTTAATATAGCCATTTTGTTGAACTTGGTTGATGGGTCCGGAAATTATGCCTTTGAGTATGACACCCCCCCCCCACAGCCCTTAGGGCTAATGTGGTAAGTTATGCCCCGGGCATACCCCTCTCTCACGCCCATGCCTCTCTTACGCCCAAAATTTCCCAAAATACATCCAATAAAAATTTTAAGATAGCCATTTTGTTCAAAGTAGTTAAAAATTCTGAAAATTAGATCTTTACCCCCCCCCCCCCCCACAGCCCTAAGGGTAAGGGTTGTAAATTATGCCCTGGGGGAATATAAGTTTTTTTTTATAGAAAGTGTTATTGTAGAAACTTCAAAAAAGGCTCATTCAATTGGAAATGGAGAGGGCTACTGCCTCTATTAATATTCAAAAGCGATCGGAGGGCGAATGCCCCCCCCCCCCAAGTCCATCATTATCCCAAACACTTCCGATCAACATTTTGATATAGCCATTTTGTTGAACTTGGTTGAAGGGTCTGGAAATTATGTCTTTGAGTATGACACCCCCCCCCCCCGCATCCCTCAGGGCTAAGGTTGTAAGTTGTGCCCTGGGGGCATATAATGTTTTTATAGGAAGCGTTGTCGTGAAAACTTCAAAAACGGTTCATTTGATTGGAATATCAATATTATTAATCATGACTAGAAATAAAAGTGGTCCCAATAAGCTTCCTTGAGGGATTCCACAATATATAGGGAGGGGGTTAGAGAAAATATTTTTGTATTTAACAACTTGAGATCTATTTGAAAGAAACAATATAACAATATTTACTAGCAGAGGATCAAGTTCAAAGTTAACCAGTAGTGAACAAATTAGGGTGGTGTGGTCAACCAGGTCAAAAGCTTTTTGGAAATCAACTAAGACAAGGTTCAGCCAAACATTTGTTTTATCAAGGTTACTTACAATGGTATGCATTAAGTGCACAAGGTAATGGGTGGTGGAAGTTTTCTTTAAGTTACCAAACTGCCAGGTGTCAATATGTGGACAAATTTTATCCTTAAGCCAGTCACAGAGGAAACCTTCATAAAGTTTGGAAAAAACTGAAGTGAGTGTAATGGGGTGAATGTTGGCATAAGTCAGATTGGTGCATTTTTTTGGGACAGGTGTTATAAAACCTTGTTTCCAGCAACTTGGGAATCAACTTAATTTTGTGATGTGGTTGAAAATATTTGATAAAGGCTCAGCAATTTTGTCTGAAAAGGCTGTAATTAAGTCAACTGGGATGTCCAAGGGGCAAATACTTGATTTTCTAAGCTTTAGAATTTCATTTATAACATCAGAGGGAGAAATAAAGGGGGAGGAAGTATTGGGAGGAATAGTTGGACTTGAGTCAGTGAAAGGGGGGAGACTTTGAAAAATGGAAGCAAGGTACAAGTTCAAATCGTTGGCAGTCTTATTAGGGGGTTCAGGGAGATGAAAATCAACTTCAGAAGGATTTTTTCCTCATATTTCTTTAATTTTTCTGTACCATTGCTTGGGCTTGTTAGAAGATAGATCTTTGACTTTACTGTTATAATAATTAGAAGCTGCTTTTCTTAATTTTTTCTTTAGGAACTTCCTTAGACTATTAGCCTCAGTAATACGACCTGCCTTGAAAAATGGAGAGGGCTACTGCCTCTATTAATATTCAAAAGCGATCAGAGGGCGAATGCGCCCCCCCCAAGTCCATCATTTTCCCAAACACTTCCGATCAACATTTTGATATAGCCATTTTTTTGAACTTGGTTGAAGGGTCAGGAAATTATGTCTTTGAGTATGACACCCCCCCCCCCCCGCAGCCCTCAGGGCTAAGGTTGTAAGTTATGCCCTGGGGGCATATAATGTTTTTATAGGAAGCGTTGTCGTGAAAACTTCAAAAAGGGTTCCTTCGATTGGAAATTGAGAGAGATATGGTCCTTTTTAACAGTCGAAAGTACTCGGAGGGAGAAACACCCCTCCCCCACGCCCATCAGTTCCCAAACATTTCCGATCAACCTTTTGATATGGTCATTTTGTTCAACGTAGTTGAAAGGTCTAGAAATTATGGCTTTGAGGATTACAACCCTCCACTGAGGACAAGGGTCGTACTAAGTTATGCGCTTGGGGCATATAAGGTTTTATAGTAAGTCTTGTCGTAGAAGCTTCAAAAAGGGCTCATTTGATTGGAAATTGAGAGGACTAGTACCTTTTGTATTGGTTAAAAATGATAAGAGGGCAAATCCCCCCCCCCCCCCCCCCCCACGCCCATCATTTCCCCAAACACTTCCAATCGAAATTTTGAGATAGCTATTTTGTTCAACGTATTTGAATGGTCTGGAAATTACGTCTTTGAGGATAGCAAATCCCCCCAGCCCTTTGGGCAAGGGTTGTAAGTGGGGGCATATAAGGTTATTATTGAAAGCATGGTAATATAAACTTCTTTGGGGGGCTCATTGGATCGTTAATCAGACGTTCTAGTGCTTTTTTAAGGGTCAAAGTGATTGGAGGGCAGCTAACCCCCCTTCCACCTCACACACACACGTTGTATTGTCCCGAAATGTAGGATATCTAATAGAAATTTTGAGATGGCCAATTTTTTTCATTTTGTCAGTAAAGTACAAACTATATTCTGGCTTTTAGAAACCATAGGGGTTTAGATAATGGGCCTGAGTCTTTCCAGACAGGAAAAATCTATTTTTAAATTATATGCAAAGAATATAATTTTTAGGTACCAGAAGCACTGCTCACTGATGATGGCTCACTGCTCATTGCAATATTATCTTTGCATACATCATTCATTATTCTAATCTATTTACCTGTTACCAGAGGCTATGCCTCAGTGTAGAAATAGTAAAGAACATAATATCCAATAAATCTTTCTTCTCTGCCTCTTAATACAAACTGGGTTGTTTACCTAAGGGGGTTGGGTGAGGGGATCTCATTACAAATATAATCATAAACTGCTCCTTCTTAAGATGGTATTCACTTTTGTTGTTGACACTACCATTATAGCATTTAAATGGCTTTTCAGAAGTTTTTATGATCGAGTAAAACTATATTATATACTATCTTAATCAAAATTTCCATTTAGTCATTAACTTTGAAACATTTTAAAGGTCTGTACTGACCAGTCATGTGAAAATAATGGAAGAAATAGAATATGATGCCTTGAACGTAATGGATTACGGGCTCAACATATCTCTATTGATACTAAAACCAAAACAAATCTATAATTACCCGCCAACAGAAAATAGAAGAACAGTTTGAATGAATCTCAGAAATGGCAAACGGAAGACTTGATGGTATAACAAAAATGTACAAGTCAGCCAAGTACACTTTTGAAGTCAATTAAAAAAATCAATGGATTTATTACATGGTATGTTTGTTTCATTAAATTACTGTTGAAAACATTTCAATAAATTCAAATGTTTAATTAGATAAGAGTATATGTTTGAAATTTTTGCTAATGAAACTTGTATCTCTTATTACAAAGCTTTAATTCAGAGTAGCTTGAATCACTGGAAAATTACTTGCAATTGTTAATAGCTTTATGAAAATATTTTTTGAAGCTTTTGTTTTATTTATCTATTTTTTTTATAGAGAAATAACTTTATTTACAAAATTCCAAAAGCCTGGTCATCCAGGCTTGTCAGGCACTATCTCCTTTCAACTTAACATCCTCATATCTTTTAAACAAAAAAAAAGACGAGACACCTCTTGCTCACTTAATTCCCCGACAGGTACCATTAATATTCACTACCAATCCTCATACTGTTTGGCAATACTTGAGGCAAAAAAACACAAAAAAACACATTCATCAAAGTCATAACAACCAACACAATGGCCCCTTAGCAGCCTACAGAAATCGAGTCTAACCGTCTGGTCTAGAATCTCACCTGGTAGTCTTTCCCATGTTAACGGAAGCTGTTGTCTGAACGAGAAGCCAGACCGAGTCAATGGTTTCCTTGGTCGTTGAATCATACCTGTGTTACGAGTATCATATTGATGACGTTCAGAAACGGAACAAAAGATATTATGCAGGCAATCTGGTGCTACATCATTCAAAATATCAAACATTAACTGTGCTCTATAGAACTCAAATAGACCAGAGGTCGGTAGTATATGTAAACTCTTATACAGATCGCTTACCGAAGAACGAGAATCATTATTAGAAAGAATCCTGATAGCCCCATTCTGGAGAACACGTAACTGCCTGAGATGTGCAATGTATGTGGACAACCACACTGAACAACAGTAAAGTAAATAGGGGTGCACCAACGAAAAATAAATAAAACGCAGTATTCTAACTGGAAAGAAATGCTTTAATTTACGCATCATTCCAACATTACGGGCCACTTTAAAAGATACACACTGTATATGCTCTACAAACGAGAGGGTTTCATCCAGAATAACTCCCAGGTATTTCAACGTACTTTTCTGAGATATCAGGGATGGACCAGCATTCAGAGTTGTTAACCATGGATAGTAATTCTTAGATCTCCCATAAATAATCCAGTTAGATTTATTAAAATTGATAGCCAGTTTGTTCAATGTCATCCATTGTTCAATATTATGCAGGTCACACTCTAACAATCCGACTAACTCTTGCTCCGTACGAGCAATAATCGTGAGAATTGTGTCATCTGCGAACAATACAAGGACCTTCTTTGGGCCTCTAAAATCTGAACTTAGGTCATTTGTGAGGCCAGACACGTCGTTGCATAGGTCGTTAATATAAACAGCGAACAACAATGTGCCGAGTGGAGATCCTTGAGGAACACCGCACTGGATTGGATAACGGCTAGACGCGATGCCTCCTACTTCCATAACTATTGACCTTTCTGCTAGATAAGATTCAAATAACTCAATCACATTACCATAGACACCACAATTCCTAAGCTTCCCTAACAAAATCTGGTGGCCAACGGTATCCAAAGCTTTCATTATATCTAAAAATAATGTAGCCACCTTCATGTGACCATCTAATCCATCGTTTACCGTCATCACCATAAACTGAAGAGCATACTCCGTCGAATAAGCCTTACGGAATCCAAATTGATTGCTAAAAAAATAATTATTCTTACATAAAAAAGAATTCAACCTACAGTATAGCAACTTTTCCATTATTCGACAAAGGTCCAACAAAAGGGAAATTGGCCGATAATTGAAATCATCGTGTTTATCACAACCTATGTGAATAGGTTTTACCTCAGCTATTTTAAAACAAGATGGGAAAACACCAACCCTGAAACAACAATTAACTAGCTCAACAAACATTGGAAGTAATTCCGTCAACACTTGTTTAGTAACTTTAAGTGACAATAAATCAGCACCGGCCGCCGATATTTTCATTTCTTTAATTACTTTTTCAACTTCGGAATCTGTAACTTTACTCAGCCAAATGGTTACTTCACTCTCTGGGGGAAGGTATTCTTTGAAAGGTTCATTATCCGGTACATCTCGTTCAGTCATTCTTCTTGACCCAACACCAATATTCACAAAATGTTCTGCCATACTATTTGCCAAATTCTTTGGATCATTGTGTTCAGATAATACATGCCCCTTTTCGCCAATTATTCGCCAATACCTTCGCTTTCTTAAATGCAGCTTGATAATAATCCCACTTTGATTTTCTGAGAAGCTTATTCCGAGCATTATTATATCGTCTGTAGAACCCTTCATTAAATGTATTTGGGATCCGGGTTTTCTCTAGATATAAATCGTGTCTTCTATTTATACATTTTAGAAGGCTTTTCGTTATCCACGGCTTATTTGGTTCATCTCTTCTCAACTGTTAGTACTTAGAGTAACTTGAGCAGAGCAGTGAAGTTAACTGACTATACCATTTGTCCATTTGATGACTAGGATCTTCATAGTAATTAAGGTGTGACCAATCCTGTGATGCTAGTTTACATTTAAACTTCCTAATCGAAGCAGCATCTAATTTAATCCCATTTCTTTTCTCTTTTCTTTGATTTTGGGGGCTCGATACTTCTAAAGTCACCATAACAGCGCAATGGTCAGATACATCATTGATAATTACCTTCAGATCACCAAATCCAATATTCATAAAAATGTTGTCGATTGCTTTCAATAATTCTTGTAGGGATATTAACACTTGGATATAAATCGAAGCTAAGCATGATGTTAAACAAATTTTGACTAGATCTATCATTCGCTAGCATCAAATTCACGTTTAAGTCTCCCATTACCAAACACGTGTACGTTGAAACTGGGACTTTTTCAAGCTGACACTCCATCAGTTCCAAAAAACTAGAATCAGATGCAGACTGTGGCTTATACACCAATGCAATAAACAAACGAGTTTCGCCCTGAACTATCTCACATACCATACTCTCCAAAACCATTTCTTCATATACTGAAATATCTTCTCTCACCTTTACATTAAGACTCGACCTCACATATGTCGCCAAACTACAATGCTGGTACTTTTTCCTATTTTCCTATTTTAAATAAATTATATCCATTTATAACTAACAAAGAATCGTTGTGGTCACGCAGCCAAGTTTCAGTTAAACCTACAACCTGAATATCGCTCTCCAGGCACAACTCAGATAAATACGCATATGAGCTATTTAGACCTTGACAATTAAAATGTATGACCGTAAAATCCGCAGAATGCGCCGAACCACGAATAATATCACTCGCAAAAGCATACTTAGCATCAGGAGAACCTCGGCTTAATATTCCCTCATCACCATCCCTAAGCTGCGTGTCCAAACGATCAAAAAATCTTACTCCATTACCCTGAAGTAGTGCCAATCTTTCACTAGGCATAATAACCATGAATAACAGTTGACACAAAAACACCGTCGATATTTCAACTCCCTTCTCATATGAACAATTCTTATACACAACACCTATCAAAACTAAAAAAAAACTAAAGAATAAATAATAATAAAGAAACAAAACATTTCCATCAATGCGACTATCATCTGTCGCAAATATTACCTAAATGGTGACGTTAAAGCGCCAGACCTAAACTATCACATTTTCGCTTTAAATAATTTCTTAGACTTTTTTTTACTCAATAGTAGCAATAACCTAGACTTACAGTACAGAAAAAGAAAAACCAGAAAAAAAACAGTCATATTCACCAAACTTTAATCAACTTTAACCAAACTCAAAATATTTTTTTTTCTCTTCCTTTCTCTCTGTTTCTTCCATTCAAAAGTCCCTTCTATTTTTATCATTAAATTTTGCGGGATTTCACCAAGAAGGTACTTTTCGACAGCACCATTTTGACCACAAACAAACAAGTAGGGGGGTAAGGACTTTCCTATCCACGATTCAATACCCTTATCACGCAACCTCAAACACAAAGTAAGTAACTTTCTCCTTTGTACACGCACTGATATAGGCACATCGTCAGTGAGAAAGATTCGCGTATTACCACCGATAGTTTTACCATGCAGTTTTTTTTAGAAATTTTCAACAATCCGATTTTCACTTCCTTGGAGCTTAGCTCTACTTTGACAAACTTCCTTTCAGTTTGAAATTCTATGACTTTAAGCAGAAAATCCTCAGTCACGCCTAGCCCTTCATTTGCCACAGCTTTAAATAAGTCCTTTGCTTCAGACTCACTTTTAACATTAACATTTCACATGAGCAGATTTTTCTCCGTTTCCTTACTTTTGACTTTTACAAGTGTACGTGTAACTGCATTCAACTGTGTCTTTAAAGTTACACTTTGATCTGTTAGAATCGCAACATTTAAGATTCTCTGATTCCGACTGCACAGTCTGGACTTTCAGCTTTAGCTCGCCCATTTCCCTCCTTGCATCAATTACTTGAGATTCTAAGCTATTCACTTTCTCTGCAATTCGGTTAATATTTGTCGTGAGCTCACTTAATTTTTGTGTATTAATTTGCAAAGTTGATAAAATAACATTGATACTGTCCACAAGCGTCTCTAGGGTCACCTTGGTAACCACTGCATCAGTTGATGACTGGCTTGACAGCAATGAATCATCTGTTCCTTTCCCCTTCTTTCTTTCCCTTGTCATATTAGCGCCAAATCTGTTTCTACCTATCCAAAATCAGCAGTCAATAACCCCTCCGTATACACGGGAATAAGCTTCTCTCGGCTATCGTTGCTAATCAGCCAGTAAAATAATCCTTCACTTTACCACAATAATCTACTCGTCAAGGTCACTCAGTCCATTTCACCATCACACAACAAATCTTCATTTTAGGTCCTGAGCTCCGAGTTCTTACTCGTCTGAATTCATTCAGGCAACATTTAGGCACAAATTTATTTTCTATCGATCAAAATAAGTCCTGAAGGATAAGTCCTTTATTCGTTTATTAACTTATACTTTTATCGAGCAAACCCGTCAGACAAGTTTTATTTAGAACTGCCAACTATAAAAGATAATCCGTTTATGAATGAAAAACTCGGAATACATTTTATCCTTACTGAAAGTATGCTATTAGGCAATAGTTTGATGCAAAACAGTGTATCCAATTTAACCAAGATGTTTGCACATTGAGCTCTGAATCAATACTGAGATATTGATTGATCTTGTGTCTAATGTTTTTGCTGAAGCTCATTGCGTAAACTCTACTCGACGAGTTAAGTGTTAATTTCTTGCAGTGGTGCATTCTGATGGAAAGAATAGTTTTGAATCTTGAAGTTTAATATTGAAGCACCAATTTATTGGGAAGTCCCCATCACTGCCATGTGCGTAACTTTACCTACAAAAGTTTGAAGTTTATGTGTTATAGGAGCGCATGATTGTAAAATCCAAGTGGAGAGAAGGTACTTATCTCAGGTCAAGTCTAGCTAAGATGACACCTACTCCTCCAAAAGCATGTATGCTGTCTGTTTACTGTGATCTCAAGAATTTTGGTTCATAGACATACGCAGCAAACATTTTCAAAATTTCCACATAAGTTGGCAGTAGGCTAGGATTTTTGCTTTGGAAGCATCAGCCACTTTTTTGTGTGGAAAAGGGAGGGGGGGGGGTAACTAAAGAAAGGTGATTTTTGTGACCACAATATGCATAATTAATTTGCATTTTCTTTTGAAGACACCTAAATTTTCAGTTCTCTGCTCTCTGATTATTCTACTGAATAAAAGCTCCAATGTTTATTGTTTGAATATCTTATGATGGAGGTGCCTTTATTGGTGCAGCCGGCAAGTTTTTATGAAGAGGCTACTTTGAAATTAGTTGAGAGGTATGATAAGTGTTTGAAGAAACTTGGCAACTATGCTGCAAAATATAATAACCTAAGGTATGTACTTTCTAAAAATAGATATACTTTTTTGAAATACTTTTTTGGTGTGTACTTATGTTCAAGCCTAAAAGTTAGAACTCATGATTCTTTAATCTCTAATATCAACAGAAAGGTGAAGAAGAATACAATTACTGTTCAATAAATACAACATCAACACTGCCAGCTGCTGTGCCATGGTATTCAAATGAATCAGAGAAGCCAAATGCCCAAATAACTTTAGTTATTCCTGGCATTATAGGTTGATCAAAATCTATGTCACCAGTAATGAGTTTTCTGGTAAAAGTTGCTGTTGTGGTTCCATCAGTTTCTGATGCTTCAATAAGGACCCAGTCAGATGTACCCCCAACATCAGTGTCTATAGTGGGGAATCCTGCCTTTTCTGAGTGATAATCCTAAAAAGAATGAAAATATCAGCTGTTCTTTTTGATTAATTCATGACGGACATTCCTGTTAATTTTCGTACTTTTAAAATAATTATAATAAGGAAGGACTTGTTAATAAAACACATAATTTACTTAATTTTTTTTTACCACCTCCCTTAAGCTTATCAATGACTGTAACAGTTTTCATACTGCAGGATTCCCTGCTGAAAAGGGTGATTAGTTTGGATGGGCATAGGAGCGTTTGAATTGTACCCAACTGAAGATAGAATTATACTTGGTTTCTCTGATTTTATGAGTATACTTTTTTAAACCTTACGTGATTACTTTTGACAGGAAAAATTATAGGCAGGGGGGGGGGGGCAGTTGTCACCCCAATAATGTGGAGAAAATATTTTATTATATTCCTTATGTCCCTTGACTATCGGGATATTGACCCCTCTTTTCCCCCCAATAAAAATGCTGGTGATTCGCCCTTGGTGAACTACACTTATTAACCCGAAATTCGTAGAATTTGAGTTATATTTTGTACAACTCCTTGCAGATAAAAATGATCCATATTCTAGATTTAGATAAAAGAGATCTATTTGCAGATAAAAATTCTATATTTCAATCTATGAGATATTCACGTAAAATGATTCATCAACATAAGTGAATTAATTATATTCTGTTTGAATTAACAGGTTTAATTATTATTTTTGCCTGTTAGGCGGCTTATTTAGTATTATTCTGTTTTCTAGTTTTATATGGGAATAGAAGTATGGTGCAAAATTGCCAACATAAACAGAAATAGCAGAGTGTGTACATATTCACTTTGACAAAATTGGTTTTAAGAAAAATCAACAAAGTTGAAAAATTATATTATAAATTCATATTGGAAAATTGAAAAAAAATTTATATACATTTTTGGGAGGGGTAAATACCCTTTGACAGGCTATTATCATGTTTAATTTTTATACAATAAACAAAATAATTAATTAAGATACAAGTATTACTTATTGTTATTTTGTAATTAACGTTATTTTTTGTGGATGATTTTCAGCATAAATGCCGGCAAATCACATAAAATTTTGTACCACCATAAACAGGAGGCTAAATGTAGGAAGTTGAATAAAACAATTTGATTATAGCCGGACTTCAGGTTGATTCTGGTGCCCAATAGTGTAATTTACAGTAAATAACATAAAAGGAAGTTTGTGAAGACAGCAGACACAACCTAAGCGGATATTTTGGCTATATTAGCAACAGCCCATTTGGGCTGCTATTGTTGTATTCCTGTTGAAAATGGGTTTATTTTGATTGGCTCCTAATCTTGTA
Organism: Artemia sinica; assembly: GCA_027921565.1. Lineage (NCBI taxonomy): Eukaryota > Metazoa > Arthropoda > Branchiopoda > Anostraca > Artemiidae > Artemia > Artemia sinica. The sequence continues at coordinate 83,298,949 of CM051257.1, read as the reverse complement.
TTCAGTACTAAATCATTTTCTATAATTAATTTTGTGCACATAGGGTTAAGCGTGTACTCACCTAAGTCTCTATCCAGGGATCTATTGTTATTTAAGTTTCGTTTGATTTCAATTGCTTCAATTTGTTCCTGACAATACGGGGACACCTCTATAAGGGCTACTTGCAAATGCTTACGTCGAACGTGTTGAAAATTGGGCACTTAATTTTTATTTTCTTAAGCATTTGTTTTGGGGACGTTTCATGGACGATGACTCAGTTTGGAATTATGGTTAAGATAAAGTTATGTACAGTTAATTAAGATACGATAAGATTTATCAGAGGCAGCGCAATAGTGCTGCCTAAGTAAACAACGATGTTGCCACAGTGTATTATTTTTTTTTTCTCCATACCCGGGCACTTCGTATCGATGGAGTTGTCGTAGAAACTTCGGAAAGGGCTCGATCGATTGGAAATTGGAGTGGCTAGTGCCCTTTTTAATAGTCAAAAGTGATTGCAGGGCAACTAGCCCTCCCCCTTCCCACGCCCATCTTTCCCCCAAACACATCCAATCAAAATTTGAGATTGCCATTTTGTACAGCGTAGTTGATTTCCAGATAGAAAATATGTTTTTGAGGAGGACACTCCCCCAAAACCCTCGGCGCAAGGGTTTTAAGTTATGCCCTGAGGGCATATAAGAACGATGTTGGCACAATGTATCATTTTTTTTTCCTTTAAAGCAGGGCACTTCGTAGAAGTGAAACACATCCACTTCGAAGAAGTTGTCGTAAAAACTTCAAAAAGGGCTCATTCAATTGGAAATTGGAGTGGCTTGTGCCCTTTTTAATAGTCGAAAGGTGATTGGAGGGAAACTAGCCCCCCCACGCTCATCATTCCCCCAAACACATCCAATCAAAATTTTGAGATATCCATTTTGTTCAGCGTAGTTGATTTCCAGATAGAAAATATGTATTTGAGAAGAACACTCCCCCACAACCCTCGGGGCAAGGGTTTTAAGTTATGCCCTGGGGGTATATAAGGTTTTTATGGAAGGTGTCGTCGTAGAAACTTCAAATAAAAGGCCCATTCGATTGGAAATTCAAAGAGCTAGTGCCCTTTTTAATAGTCGAAGTTTGGAAGATCAGTTTGGAATTATGGTTAAGATAAAGTTATGTACAGTTAATTAAGATAAGATAAGATTTATCAGAGGCAGCACAATAGTGCTGCCTAAGTAAAGAACTATGTTGCCACAGTGTACTATTTATTTTTTTTTCCCTCCATACCAGGGCACTTCGTATCGAAGGAGTTGTCGTAGAAACTTCGAAAAGGGCTCATTCGATTGGAAATTGGAGTGGCTAGTGCCCTTTTTAATAGTCAAAAGTGATTGGAGGGCAACTAGCCCTCCCGCCTCCCACACCCATCGTTCCCCCAAACACATCCAATCAAAATTTTGAGATTGCCATTTTGTTCAGCGTAGTTGATTTCCAGATAGAAAATATGTTTTTGAGGAGGACACTCCCCCACAACCCTCGGCGCAAGGGTTTTAAGTTATGCCCTGAGGGCATATAAGAACGATGTTTGCACAATGTTTCATTTATTATTTTTATCCTTTAAAGCAGGGCACTTCGTAGAAGTGAAACACATCCACTTCGAATAAGTTGTCGTAGAAATTTCGAAAAGGGCTCATTCAATTGGAAATTGGAGTGGCTTGTGCCCTTTTTAATAGTCGAAAGTGATTGGAGGGGAACTAGCCCCCCGCCACGCTCATCATTCCCCCAAACACATCCAATCAAAATTTTGAGATATCCATTTTGTTCAGCGTAGCTGATTTCCAGATAGAAAATATGTATTTGAGAAGAACAATCCTCCACAACCCTCGGGGCAACGGTTTTAAGTTATGCCCTGGGGGTATATAAGGTTTTTATGGAAGGCGAGGTCGTAGAAACTTCAATAAAGGCTCATTGGGTTGGAAATTCAAAGAGCTAGTGCCCTTTTTAATAGTCGAAAGTGATTGAGGGCAACTAGCCCCCCACGCCCATAATTCCCCTAAACACATCCAATCAAAATTTTGAGACAGCCATTTTGTTCAGCGTAGTTGATTTCCAGATAGAAAATATGTTTTTTAGGAGGATACTCCCCCACAACCCTCGGGGCAAGGGTTTTAAGTTATGCCCAGAGGACATATAAGAACGATGTTGGCACAATATATCATTTATTGTTTTTTTCCTTTAGAGCAGGGCACTTCGTATCGAAGAAGTTGTCGTAGAAACTTATACCCTGTTATGCCCTTATGCGCGGTTGTAAGTTATGCCCTGGGGGCATATAAGGTTTTTATAGAAGGCGTTGTCGTAAAAACTTCAAAAAAGGCTCATTCGATTGGAAATTCAAAGGGCTAGTGCCCTTTTTAATAGTCGAAAGTGATTGGAGGGCAACTAGCCTCCCCACCCCATCATTGCCCCAAACGCATCCAGTCAAATTTTGAGATAATCATTTTGTTCAGCGTAGTTGATTTATAGATATAAATTATTTTTTTGAGGAGGACCTCCCCCATAGCCTTCAGGGCCAGGAGTAGTAAGGCAATGCACAGTCCAGCCAGTGATTGCGTAATATGCCTTACCACGGGGCAGTCACCTATGGATCTGGTTTGGTGGGTATAATCTATTCCATGGCACCTTTCCAGTGCATGTACCTATGGATCTGGTTTGGTGGGCATAATCTGGTTTGGTGGGTATTCAAAAGCGTGGATTTCTGTTAAATAAATGATTCTTGTATGCGCGATTCAAGAGTTTCCTTTTATGGCCAAATTAAACGAGACGTATTTGATGAAAGTAAAAAGGGTTTAACAGATGATTAAGTGGCTTTTATAAAAATTTAAGACAGGGAAGGGGTCAATGTATCAATTCTAGCACGTTCATTGTAAGGTGAAAAAAAAAACAAAGTATTTCTTCATTAAGGAATTTGTGTATTAAGTTGGAACTTTCAGAGTTAAATAAATGATTCTTGTATGCGCGATTCAAGAGTTTCCTTTTATGGCCAAATTAAACGAGACGTATTTGATGAAAGTAAAAAGGGTTTAACAGATGATTAAGTGGCTTTTATAAAAATTTAAGACAGGGAAGGGGTTAATGTATCAATTCTAGCACGTTCATTGTAGGGTGAAAAAAACAAACAAAGTATTTCTTCATTAAGGAATTTGTGTATTAAGTTGGAACTTTCAGAGTTAAATAAATGATTCTTGTATGCGCGATTCAAGAGTTTCTTTTTATGGCCAAATTAAACGAGATTTATATTCTTGTCACTCTTCGTTACCCCAATTTTTCAAAGCGGGTGTTTACAACTAAGGGGGAAACTGGCCCGACCAAAGAATATTTATATTCTTGTCACTTTTTGTTCCCCCAATTTTTCAAAGTGGGTGTTTACAACTAAGAGGAAACTGGCCCGACCAAAGAGTGTTTATATTCTTGTCACTTTTCGTTCCCCGAATTTTTCAAAGTGGGTGTTTACAACTAAGGGGGAAACTGGCCTGACCAAAGAGTATTTATATTCTTGTCACCTTTCGTTCCCCCAATTTTTCAAAGTGGGTGTTTACAACTAAGGGGGAAACTGGCCCAACCAAAGAGTATTTATATTCTTGTCACTTTTCGTTCCCCCAATTTTTCAAAGCGGGTGTTTACAACTAAGGGGAAACTGGCCCGACCAAAGAGTATTTATATTCTTGTCATTTTTCGTTCCCCCAATTTTTCAAAGCGGGTGTTTACAACTAAGGAGGAAACTGGCCCGACCAAAGAGTGTTTATATTCTTGTCACTTTTCGTTCCCCGAATTTTTCAAAGTGGGTGTTTACAACTAAGGGGGAAACTGGCCTGGCCAAAGAGTATTTATATTCTTGTCACCTTTCGTTCCCCCAATTTTTCAAAGTGGGTGTTTACAACTAAGGGGAAACTGGCCCAACCAAAGAGTATTTATATTCTTTTCACTTTTCGTTCCCCCAATTTTTCAAAGTGGGAGTTTACAACTAAGGGGGAAACTGGCCCGACCAAAGAGTATTTATATTCTTGTCACTTTTCGTTCCCCCAATTTTTCAAAGCGGGTGTTTACAACTAAGGGGAAACTGGCCCGACCAAAGAGTATTTATATTCTTGTCACTTTTCGTTCCCCCAATTTTTCAAAGCGGGTGTTTACAACTAAGGAGGAAACTGGCCCGACCAAAGAGTATTTATATTCTTGTAACTTTTCGTTCCCCCAATTTTTCAAAGCGGGTGTTTACAACTAAGGGGGAAACTGGCCCGACCAAAGAGTATTTATATTCTTGTCACTTTTCGTTCCCCCAATTTTTCAAAGCGGGTGTTTACAACTAAGGGGAAACTGGCCCGACCAAAGAGTATTTATATTCTTGTCACTTTTCATTCCCCCAATTTTTCAAAGTGGGTGTTTACAACTAAGAGAAATGGCAGAAGGATGTATTAGCGAAGTTATAGTGGAGGGCGAGTTGCTAGCGAAAAACCCGTGTGGATGAGTTGAAATAAAAATTTTAATGAGAAATGACTGAAAAGTGTTTTGGGGGATATGGGTTGATTGGCAGAAGGATGTATTAGCGAAGTTATAGTGGAGGGCGATTTGCTAGCGAAAAACCCGTGTGGATGAGTTGAAATAAAAATTTTAATGAGAAATGACTGAAAAGTGTTTTGGGGAGATGGGTTGATTGGCAGAAGGATGTATTAGCGAAGTTAAAGTGGAGGGCGAGTTGCTAGCGAAAAATCTAAGCTAATAAGGGTTTTTGACCGTAAACTCTAGTTTTTTGTAAGAAAATTATGGAAAATACAATTCGTTGGTTCATAGGTGAAACTTAAGTCCAGGTATGGATCGAAAAATAAACTATTTCTGTAGAATCTGAGCTAATAAGGGTTTTTGACCATAAACTCTAGTTTCCTGTAAGAAAATTATGCAAAATACAATTCTCTCGTTCAAATGTGAAACTTAGGTCCATTCTCTGGTTCAAATGTGGAAAAACCCGTGTGAATGAGTTGAAATAGAAATTTTTTAACAAGAAATGACTGAAAAGTGTTTTGGGGGAGATGGGTTGATTGGCAGAAGGATGTATTAGCGTAGTTATAGTGCAGGCCGAGCTGCTAGCGAAAAACCCGTGTGGATGAGTTGAAATAAAAAATTTTAACAAGAAATGGCTGAAAAGTGTTTTGGGGGAGATGGGTTGGTTGGCAGAAGGATGTATTAGCGAAGTTATAGTGGAGGGCAAGTTGCTAGTGAAAAATCTAAGCTAATAAGGGTTTTTGACCGTAAACTCTAGTTTTTTGTAAGAAAATTATGGAAAATACAATTTGTTGGTTCATAGGTGAAACTTAAGTCCAGGTATGGATCGAAAAATAAACTATTTCTGTAGAATCTGAGCTAATAAGGGTTTTTGACCATAAACTCTAGTTTCCTGTAAGAAAATTATGGAAAATACAATTCTCTCGTTCAAATGTGAAACTTAGGTCAATTCTCTGGTTCAAATGTGAAACTTAAGTCCAGTTTTGGATACTCATAATAATGAGGACTGATGGTTCTAATTCAATATTTTTTTTTCATAAAAACAAACTATTTTTTTTAAACTTCGAAATTATTCAACTTTATTTTTTTTTTGTACGTATCTTAAAATGACAAAATATGCTTACGGCTCTAACAATTGTACTCTGTGATTGGTCAGAGACACAATGTGGATTTCCCACTGGTATTCTATGTCCGGATATCGACACTACCTAGTCTATTGCATGTATTAAATCAGTATTTTTTACGCAGTAGAACGATAAACACATAAGTCATAACTTTTAAAAAAGTGAAGAAAAGTGAAGATCTCTCTCTATGTGTCTCGTCTCTGTGTGTTTGTCATCTCTGTGCGTGTGTCGTCTCTATGTGTAAGTCCTCACTTTGAGTTTGTCGTCTCTTTGTGTGTGTGTCGTCTGTGTGTGTGTGTCGTCTCTGTGTGGGTGTTGTCTCTCTCTGTGTGTGTGTGTGTGTGTTGTCTCTATGCGTGTGTCGTCTCTATGTGAGTTTCGTATGTGTGTGTGTGTGTCTCGTCTCTTTGTGTCTGTGTCGTCTCTATGTGTGTTTATCATTTCTGTGTGTGTGTCTCGTCTCTCTGGGTGTGTGTGTTGTCTCTGTGTGTGTGTATCGTCTCTGTGCGTGTGTCGTCTCTATGGGTGTTTCCTCTATGTGTGTGTGTCATCTCTGTGTGTGTCTTCTGTGTGTGTGTGTCGTCTCTGTGTGTGTGTTGTCTGTGTGTGTGTGTCGTGTCTGTGCGTGTGTCTTCTCTGTGTGTGTGTGTGTGTGTGTGTGTGCGTCGTCTCTGTGAGTGTGTCGTCGCTATGTGTGTGTCGTCTCCTCTGTGCGTGTGTCGTCTCTATGTGTGTTTCGTCTCTGTGTGTGTGTGTCATCTCTGTGTGTGTGTCCTCTCTGTGTGTGTGTGTCGTCTCTGTGCGTGTGTCTTCTCTCTGTGTGTTGTCGTCTCTGTGTGTGTGTCGTCTCTGTGCGTGTGTCGTCACTATATGTGTGTCGTTTTTGTGTGTGTGTGTGTTGTGTCTGTGTGCGTGGTGTCTCTGTGCTTGTTGTCTTTGTGTGTGTGTCCTCTCTGTGCGTGTATCGTCTCTATGTGTGTTTCGTATCTGTGTGTGTGTGTCGTCTCTTTGTGTGTGTGTGTCGTCTCTATGTGTGTTTGTCGTTTCTATGTGTGTGTGTGTGTCTCGTCTCTCTGTGTGTGTGTCATCTCTGTGTGTGTGTGTGTCGTCTCTGTGCGTGTGTCTTCTCTGTGTGTGTGTCGTCTCTGTGCGTTTGTCGTCGCTATGTGTGTGTCGTCTGTGTGTGTGTGTGTGTGTGTTGTCTCTGTGTGCGTGTCGTTCTCTGTGCTTGTTGTCTTTGTGTGTGTGTCCTCTCTGTGCGTGTATCGTCTCTATGTGTGTTTCGTATCTGTGTGTGTGTGTGTCATCTCTTTGTGTGTGTGTGTCGTATCTATGTGTGTTTGTCTTTTCTGTGTGTGTGTGTGTGTCTCGTCTCTCTCTCTGTGTGTGTCATCTCTGTGTGTGTGTCGTCTCTGTGTGTGTGTGTGTCGTCTCTGTGTGTGTGTCTTCTCTCTGTGTGTGTGTCGTCTCTGTGCGTGTGTCGTCGCTATGCGTGTGTCGTCTGTGTGTGTGTGTGTGTGTGTGTGTGTGTGTGTGTTGTCTCTGTGTGCGTGTCGTCTCTGTGCGTGTGTCGTCTCTGTGCGTGTGTCTTCTCTCTGTGTGTTGTCGTCTCTGTGTGTGCGTGTCGTCTCTGTGCGTGTGTCGTCGCTGTGTGTGTGTGTCCTCTCTGTTTGTGTGTGTGTGTGTGGGTTGTCTCTGTGTGCATGTAAATTTCTGCATTGTGTATCCAAGAGGTGAATTCAAGAAAGAGTTTGTTACTTACTTACTTACTTACTTACTTACTTACTTACTTACTTGATTACTTACTTACCTGCAATTTTTCATTCTGATACCTAGATTTTGACAATGTTATCCCATGTGTCTGACAATAGATATACGCAAATTCCTTTTCTTACATCGTCGATGTTTTAATAGACATTCTAAACGCTTGATATGCTAGCTTACTCTAAAAAATAATGAACACATAACAATGTAATATTTTTAATGAAATAATGTTATGTAGAATATTAATACAAAAATATATTATGATACATTATTAATATCAATGATGTGTACACACATGTACACTCATGTACACACATGTACACACATGTATGTTCTTAAACAACAAAAACTATTCTTAAAAATAGAAAAAATCCTTTACACAAATCCAAAATAGTTTTAACAGAGTTAAAAATAGCTTCTGCAAAATATGAAATACTTGTCACAAAGCACGAAAATTCTAACAACACCGAAAGTACTTCTTACAGAATACAAGAAGTTCAAACAAATTCCAAAAATAGTTCTTAAAAAACAAAAATCATTCTTACGAAATACAAAAATATTTTAGACAAATCCAAAATAGTACTAACAGAATAAAAAATAGTTGTTGCAAAACTTGAAATACTTGTTACAAAACAAAAATATTTCTTAAAACATCAAAAATAGTTCTTACAGAATATAAAAAGTTCAAACAAAATCAAAATTGTTCTTACGAAACATAAATAATTCTTGAAAAATATAAAAAGTTCTAAGAAATCCAAAATAGTTCTTACAAAACAAAAATTATTCGTAGTAAATACAAAAATACTTTACACAAATCCACATTAGTTCTAACAGAATAAAAAAAATACTTGGTGCAAAATACCAAATACTTGCTTCAAGACACTAAATTTCTAACAACATCCCAAATAGTTATTATAGCATACAAAAATTCAAACATATTCCAAAAATAATTCTTACAAAGCAGAAACAATTCTTGCAAAATACAAAAAGTTGTAAGAAAATCAAAAATAGTTCTTAAACAACAAAAACTATTCTTAAAAATAGAAAAAATCCTTTACACAAATCCAAAATAGTTCTAACAGAGTTAAGAATATCTTCTGCAAAATATGAAATACGTGTCACAAAGCACGGAAATTCTAACAACACCGAAAGTAGTTCTTACAGGATACAAAAAGTTCAAACAAAATCCGAAAATAGTTCTTAAAAAACAAAAATTATTCTTACGAAATACAAAAATATTTTAGACAAATCCAAAATAGTACTAACAGAATAAAAAATAGTTGTTGCAAAATTCGAAATACTTGTTACAAAACAAAAAGATTTGTATGCCTTTCCTTGGCACCTTTCCAAACGAGCGGGGACTCCCCACTGGTTCCTACACATTGCAAAAAAGTGAGCAGTACGAAAACTCCACGTTTTCAACCAGACTGGTTTTTTAGGGACCAATCGGGAGAGATATGTAAAGTCGACATAGCTTTATTTCATTTTTTTAAGGTTCATTTAGACCAGGTTACGTGCGCGCACGTAACCTGGTCTAAATGAACCTTAAAAAAATGAAATAAAGCTATGTCGACTTTACATATCTCTCCCGATTGGTCCCTAAAAAACCAGTCTGGTTGAAAACGTGGAGTTTTCGTACTGCTCACTTTTTTGCAATGTGTAGGAACCAGTGGGGAGTCCCCGCTCGTTTGGAAAGGTGCCAAGGAAAGGCATACAAATCTTTTTGTTTTGTAACAAGTATTTCGAATTTTGCAACAACTATTTTTTATTCTGTTAGTACTATTTTGGATTTGTCTAAAATATTTTTGTATTTCGTAAGAATAATTTTTGTTTTTTAAGAACTATTTTCGGATTTTGTTTGAACTTTTTGTATCCTGTAAGAACTACTTTCGGTGTTGTTAGAATTTCCGTGCTTTGTGACACGTATTTCATATTTTGCAGAAGATATTCTTAACTCTGTTAGAACTATTTTGGATTTGTGTAAAGGATTTTTTCTATTTTTAAGAATAGTTTTTGTTGTTTAAGAACTATTTTTGATTTTCTTACAACTTTTTGTATTTTGCAAGAATTGTTTCTGCTTTGTAAGAATTATTTTTGGAATATGTTTGAATTTTTGTATGCTATAATAACTATTTGGGATGTTGTTAGAAATTTAGTGTCTTGAAGCAAGTATTTGGTATTTTGCACCAAGTATTTTTTTATTCTGTTAGAACTAATGTGGATTTGTGTAAAGTATTTTTGTATTTACTACGAATAATTTTGTTTTGTAAGAACTATTTTGGATTTCTTAGAACTTTTTATATTTTTCAAGAATTATTTATGTTTCGTAAGAACAATTTTGATTTTGTTTGAACTTTTTATATTCTGTAAGAACTATTTTTGATGTTTTAAGAAATATTTTTGTTTTGTAACAAGTATTTCAAGTTTTGCAACAACTATTTTTTATTCTGTTAGTACTATTTTGGATTTGTCTAAAATATTTTTGTATTTCGTAAGAATGATTTTTGTTTTTTAAGAACTATTTTTGGAATTTGTTTGAACTTCTTGTATTCTGTAAGAAGTACTTTCGGTGTTGTTAGAATTTTCGTGCTTTGTGACAAGTATTTCATATTTTGCAGAAGCTATTTTTAATTCTGTTAAAACTATTTTGGATTTGTGTAAAGGATTTTTTCTATTTTTAAGAATAGTTTTTGTTGTTTAAGAACATACATGTGTGTACATGTGTGTACATGAGTGTACATGTGTGTACACATCATTGATATTAATAATGTATCATAATATATTTTTGTATTAATATTCTACATAACATTATTTCATTAAAAATATTACATTGTTATGTGTTCATTATTTTTTAGAGTAAGCTAGCATATCAAGCGTTTAGAATGTCTATTAAAACATCGACGATGTAAGAAAAGGAATTTGCGTATATCTATTGTCAGACACATGGGATAACATTGTCAAAATCTAGGTATCAGAATGAAAAATTGCAGGTAAGTAAGTAATCAAGTAAGTAAGTAAGTAAGTAAGTAAGTAAGTAAGTAAGTAAGTAACAAACTCTTTCTTGAATTCACCTCTTGGATACACAATGCAGAAATTTACATGCACACAGAGACAACCCACACACACACACACAAACAGAGAGGACACACACACACAGCGACGACACACGCACAGAGACGACACGCACACACAGAGACGACAACACACAGAGAGAAGACACACGCACAGAGACGACACACGCACAGAGACGACACGCACACAGAGACAACACACACACACACACACACACACACAGACGACACACGCATAGCGACGATACACGCACAGAGACGACACACACACAGAGAGAAGACACACACACAGAGACGACACACACACACACAGAGACGACACACACACAGAGATGACACACACAGAGAGAGAGACGAGACACACACACACACACAGAAAAGACAAACACACATAGATACGACACACACACACAAAGAGATGACACACACACACACAGATACGAAACACACATAGAGACGATACACGCACAGAGAGGACACACACACAAAGACAACAAGCACAGAGAACGACACGCACACAGAGACAACACACACACACACACAGACGACACACACATAGCGACGACAAACGCACAGAGACGACACACACACAGAGAAGACACACGCACAGAGACGACACACACACACACAGAGATGACACACACACAGAGAGACGAGACACACACACACACATAGAAACGACAAACACACATAGAGACGAGACACACACACAAAGAGACGACACACACACACAGATACGAAACACACATAGAGACGATACACGCACAGAGAGGACACACACACAAAGACAACAAGCACAGAGACACCACGCACACAGACACAACACACACACACACAAAAACGACACACATATAGTGACGACACACGCACAGAGACGACACACACACAGAGACGACAACACACAGAGAGAAGACACATGCACAGAGACGACACACACACACAGAGAGGACACACACACAGAGATGACACACACACACAGAGACGAAACACACATAGAGACGACACACGCACAGAGGAGACGACACACAAATAGCGACGACACACTCACAGAGACGACGCACACACACACACACACACACAGAGAAGACACACGCACAGACACGACACACACACACAGACAACACACACACAGAGACGACACACACACACAGAAGACACACACAGAGATGACACACACACATAGAGGAAACACCCATAGAGACGACACACGCACAGAGACGATACACACACACAGAGACAACACACACACCCAGAGAGACGAGACACACACACAGAAATGATAAACACACATAGAGACGACACAGACACAAAGAGACGAGACACACACACACACATACGAAACTCACATAGAGACGACACACGCATAGAGACAACACACACACACACACAGAGAGAGACAACACCCACACAGAGACGACACACACACACAGACGACACACACAAAGAGACGACAAACTCAAAGTGAGGACTTACACATAGAGACGACACACGCACAGAGATGACAAACACACAGAGACGAGACACATAGAGAGAGATCTTCACTTTTCTTCACTTTTTTAAAAGTTATGACTTATGTGTTTATCGTTCTACTGCGTAAAAAATACTGATTTAATACATGCAATAGACTAGGTAGTGTCGATATCCGGACATAGAATACCAGTGGGAAATCCACATTGTGTCTCTGACCAATCACAGAGTACAATTGTTAGAGCCGTAAGCATATTTTGTCATTTTAAGATACGTACAAAAAAAAAATAAAGTTGAATAATTTCGAAGTTTAAAAAAAATAGTTTGTTTTTATGAAAAAAAAATATTGAATTAGAACCATCAGTCCTCATTATTATGAGTATCCAAAACTGGACTTAAGTTTCACATTTGAACCAGAGAATTGACCTAAGTTTCACATTTGAACGAGAGAATTGTATTTTCCATAATTTTCTTACAGGAAACTAGAGTTTATGGTCAAAAACCCTTATTAGCTCAGATTCTACAGAAATAGTTTATTTTTCGATCCATACCTGGACTTAAGTTTCACCTATGAACCAACAAATTGTATTTTCCATAATTTTCTTACAAAAAACTAGAGTTTACGGTCAAAAACCCTTATTAGCTTAGATTTTTCACTAGCAACTTGCCCTCCACTATAACTTCGCTAATACATCCTTCTGCCAACCAACCCATCTCCCCCAAAACACTTTTCAGCCATTTCTTGTTAAAATTTTTTATTTCAACTCATCCACACGGGTTTTTCGCTAGCAGCTCGGCCTGCACTATAACTACGCTAATACATCCTTCTGCCAATCAACCCATCTCCCCCAAAACACTTTTCAGTCATTTCTTGTTAAAAAATTTCTATTTCAACTCATTCACACGGGTTTTTCCACATTTGAACCAGAGAATGGACCTAAGTTTCACATTTGAACGAGAGAATTGTATTTTGCATAATTTTCTTACAGGAAACTAGAGTTTATGGTCAAAAACCCTTATTAGCTCAGATTCTACAGAAATAGTTTATTTTTCGATCCATACCTGGACTTAAGTTTCACCTATGAACCAACGAATTGTATTTTCCATAATTTTCTTACAAAAAACTAGAGTTTACGGTCAAAAACCCTTATTAGCTTAGATTTTTCGCTAGCAACTCGCCCTCCACTTTAACTTCGCTAATACATCCTTCTGCCAATCAACCCATCTCCCCAAAACACTTTTCAGTCATTTCTCATTAAAATTTTTATTTCAACTCATCCACACGGGTTTTTCGCTAGCAACTCGCCCTCCACTATAACTTCGCTAATACATCCTTCTGCCAATCAACCCATATCCCCCAAAACACTTTTCAGTCATTTCTCATTAAAATTTTTATTTCAACTCATCCACACGGGTTTTTCGCTAGCAACTCGCCCTCCACTATAACTTCGCTAATACATCCTTCTGCCATTTCTCTTAGTTGTAAACACCCACTTTGAAAAATTGGGGGAATGAAAAGTGACAAGAATATAAATACTCTTTGGTCGGGCCAGTTTCCCCTTAGTTGTAAACACCCGCTTTGAAAAATTGGGGGAACGAAAAGTGACAAGAATATAAATACTCTTTGGTCGGGCCAGTTTCCCCCTTAGTTGTAAACACCCGCTTTGAAAAATTGGGGGAACGAAAAGTTACAAGAATATAAATACTCTTTGGTCGGGCCAGTTTCCTCCTTAGTTGTAAACACCCGCTTTGAAAAATTGGGGGAACGAAAAGTGACAAGAATATAAATACTCTTTGGTCGGGCCAGTTTCCCCTTAGTTGTAAACACCCGCTTTGAAAAATTGGGGGAACGAAAAGTGACAAGAATATAAATACTCTTTGGTCGGGCCAGTTTCCCCTTAGTTGTAAACTCCCACTTTGAAAAATTGGGGGAACGAAAAGTGAAAAGAATATAAATACTCTTTGGTTGGGCCAGTTTCCCCCTTAGTTGTAAACACCCACTTTGAAAAATTGGGGGAACGAAAGGTGACAAGAATATAAATACTCTTTGGCCAGGCCAGTTTCCCCCTTAGTTGTAAACACCCACTTTGAAAAATTCGGGGAACGAAAAGTGACAAGAATATAAACACTCTTTGGTCGGGCCAGTTTCCTCCTTAGTTGTAAACACCCGCTTTGAAAAATTGGGGGAACGAAAAATGACAAGAATATAAATACTCTTTGGTCGGGCCAGTTTCCCCTTAGTTGTAAACACCCGCTTTGAAAAATTGGGGGAACGAAAAGTGACAAGAATATAAATACTCTTTGGTTGGGCCAGTTTCCCCCTTAGTTGTAAACACCCACTTTGAAAAATTGGGGGAACGAAAGGTGACAAGAATATAAATACTCTTTGGTCAGGCCAGTTTCCCCCTTAGTTGTAAACACCCACTTTGAAAAATTCGGGGAACGAAAAGTGACAAGAATATAAACACTCTTTGGTCGGGCCAGTTTCCTCTTAGTTGTAAACACCCACTTTGAAAAATTGGGGGAACAAAAAGTGACAAGAATATAAATATTCTTTGGTCGGGCCAGTTTCCCCCTTAGTTGTAAACACCCGCTTTGAAAAATTGGGGTAACGAAGAGTGACAAGAATATAAATCTCGTTTAATTTGGCCATAAAAAGAAACTCTTGAATCGCGCATACAAGAATCATTTATTTAACTCTGAAAGTTCCAACTTAATGCACAAATTCCTTAATGAAGAAATACTTTGTTTGTTTTTTTCACCCTACAATGAACGTGCTAGAATTGATACATTAACCCCTTCCCTGTCTTAAATTTTTATAAAAGCCACTTAATCATCTGTTAAACCCTTTTTACTTTCATCAAATACGTCTCGTTTAATTTGGCCATAAAAGGAAACTCTTGAATCGCGCATACAAGAATCATTTATTTAACTCTGAAAGTTCCAACTTAATACACAAATTCCTTAATGAAGAAATACTTTGTTTTTTTTTTTCACCTTACAATGAACGTGCTAGAATTGATACATTGACCCCTTCCCTGTCTTAAATTTTTATAAAAGCCACTTAATCATCTGTTAAACCCTTTTTACTTTCATCAAATACGTCTCGTTTAATTTGGCCATAAAAGGAAACTCTTGAATCGCGCATACAAGAATCATTTATTTAACAGAAATCCACGCTTTTGAATACCCACCAAACCAGATTATGCCCACCAAACCAGATCCATAGGTACATGCACTGGAAAGGTGCCATGGAATAGATTATACCCACCAAACCAGATCCATAGGTGACTGCCCCGTGGTAAGGCATATTACGCAATCACTGGCTGGACTGTGCATTGCCTTACTACTGCCAGGGTTGTAAGTTATGCCCTGGGGGCATATAAGGTTTTTATAGAAGGCGTTGTCGTAGAAACTTCAAAAAAGGCTCATTCGATTGAAAATTCATAGGGCTAGTGCCCTTTTTAATAGTCGAAAGTGATTGGAGGGCAACTAACCCCCCTCTCACGCCCACCTTTTCCCCAAAACACATACAATCAAAATTTTGAGATTGCCATTTTACTCAACGTAGTTTTAAGTTCTGTAAATTAGGTCTTTGAGGATGACAACCCCATCACAGCCCTCAGGAGGCTTATAAAGTTTTTATAGAACGCGTTGTCGTAGAAACTTCAAAAAGGGCTCATTCGATTAGACATTGTAATGGCTAGTGCCCTTTTTAATAGTCGAAAGTGATTGGAGGGCAACTAACCCCCCTCTCACGCCCACCTTTTCCCCAAAACACATACAATCAAAATTTTGAGATAGCCATTTTTTTCCACGCAGTTAAAGTTCAGGAAATTATACTTTTGAGCAGGACACTCCCCCCACAGTCTTCAGGGCAAGGGTTATAAGTTATGCGTTGGGGACATATACGTTTTTATTGAAATCTTGAAATCAAGGTGTCGTAGAAACTTGAAAAAGGGTTCATTCGATTGGAAGTTCAAAGGTCTAGTGCTCGACTTTTTATAGTCGAAAGTTATTTGAGGGCAACTAGCCCCCTCTTTCGCCCAGTTTTTCCCCAAACACATCGAATCAAAATTTTTAGATAGCCATTTCGTTCAGTGTTGTGGATTTCCCGATATAAATTATGTTTTTGAGGAGCAGGGCACTTTGTATCGAAGAAGTTGTCATAGAAACCTTTAAAAGGACTCATTCAAGGGTTGTAAGTTATGCCCTGGGGGCATATAAGGTTTTTATAGAAGGCATTGTCGTAAAAACTTCAAAAAAGGCTCATTCGATTGGAAATTCAAAGGGCTAGTGCCCTTTTTAATAGTCGAAAGTGATTGGAGGGCAACTAGCCCCCCCCCCCCCACCCCCATCACTGCCCAAAACGCATCCAATCAAAATTTTGAGATAATCATTTTGTTTAGCATAGTCTATTTATAGATATAAATTATTTTTTTGAGGAGGAACTCCCCCATAGCCTTCAGGGCCAGGGTTGTAAGTTATGCCCTGGGGGCATATAAGGTTTTTATAGAAGGCGTTGTCGTAGAAACTTCAAAAAAGGCTCATTCGATTGGAAATTGAAAGGGCTAGTGCCCTTTTTAATAGTCGAAAGTGATTGGAGGGCAACTAACCCCCCTCTCACGCCCACCTTTTCCCCAAAACACATACAATCAAAATTTTGAGATTGCCATTTTACTCAACGTAGTTTTAAGTTCGTTAAATTAGGTCTTTGAGGAAGACAACCCCCCCACAGCCCTCAGGGCCAGGGTTGTAAGTTATGCCCTGGGGGCATATAAGGTTTTTATAGAAGGCGTTGTCGTAGAAACTTCAAAAAAGGCTCATTCGATTGGAAATTGAAATGACTAGTGCCCTTTTTAATAGTCGACAGTGATTGGAAGGCAAATAACATCCCTTCCACGCCCACCATTTCCCCAAACATATCCAATCAAAATTTTTAGATAGCCCTTTTGTTCCACGCAGTTTAAAGTTCAGGAAATTATACCTTTGAGCAGGACACTCCCCCCACAGTCTTCAGGGCAAGGATTATAAGTTATGCCCTGGGGGCATATAAGGTTTTTATTGAAACCTTTGTCGTAGAAACTTGAAAAAGGGCTCATTCGATTGAAAATTCAAAGGGATAGTGCCCTTTTTAATAGTCGAAAGTCACTTGAGGGAACTAACCCCCTCTCACACCCACCTTTTCCCCAATTACATCCAATCAAAATTTTTAGATAGCAATTTTATTCAACGTAGTTGAAAGTTTTGGAAATTAGGTCTTTAAGGATGACAACCCATCCCCCCTCCACAACCCTTAGGGCAAGGGTTGTAAGTTATGCCCTGGGAGCATGTAAGGTTTTTATAGAAAGCGATGTTATAAAAACATCAAAAATGGCTCATTCAATTGAAATTTGAAAGGGCTGGCGCCCTTTTAAAAGTCGAAAGAGATTGAAGGGCAACTAACCCCCCTCTCACGCCCACCATATCCCCAAACACATCTAATCAAAATTTTGTGATATCCATTTCGTTCAACGTAGTCTGAAGTTCTGGAAATTAGGTATTTTAGGATGATAACCTCATCAGAGCCCTCAGTGCAAGGGTTGTAAGTTATGCCCTGGGCGCATATCAGGTTTATATAGAAAGTTGAAGTAGAAATTTGAAAAGGGGCTCATTGGATTGGAAATTGAAGTTGCCCTTTTTAATAGTCGAAAGTGAGTGGAGAATAATTAACCCCCCCTGTCACGCCCGCCATTTCCCCAAACACTTTCAATCAAAGCTTAGAGATAAGCATTTTGTTCAACGTAGTTGAAAGTTCTGGAAATTATTTATTTAAGGATGACAAACCCCCCAGAGTCCCCAGGGCAAAGGTTGTAAGCTGTGCCCTGGGGGCGTATAAGGTTTTTAATTATAGAGTTGTCGTAAAAACTTCAAAAGGGGCTCATTCAATCGGAAATTGAGAGGGCTAGTGCCCTTTTTAGTAGTTGAAAGTGATTGGAGGGTAACTAACCCCCCTCTCACGCCCACCATTCCCCCAAACACTTCAAATCAAAATTTTCAGATAGGCATTTTGTTCAACGTAGCAGAAAGTTCTGGAAATTAGGTCTTTGAGGATGACAACCCCCCCAGCCCTCAGGGCGAGGGTTCTAAACTATCCCCTGGGGGCATATAAGGTTTTTATTAAAAGCGTTGTCGTAGAAATTTCAAAAGGGCTCATTTGACTGGTAATTGAAAGGGCCAGTGCCTTTTTTAATAGTTGAAAGAAGATTGGAGAAAGACTAAAGCCCCTCTCACGCCCACCATTTTCCCAGACACATCCTATAAAAATTTTGAGATAGACATTTTGTTTAATATAGGTGAAAGTTCTGGAAATTAGGTCTTAGAGGATGACAACCACTCTCACAGCCCTTAGGGTAAGGTTTGATACTTACAACTTATCTTAATGTGGTTAACTAAAGAAACGGTTTTGCACCCTTCGTCATAATTAAAAACATCCTACTGGAGCTTAGACACTCATCTTAGATTATCAAACAGTTCGTGGTAAAGGACTGTAAGTAAAGAGCGACCCGACTCAATAGTAACCGAAACTCTAAAAAACGAAATGCTGGTTTCAAATATATAAGTCTCATCAAGTTTAGTCTTACCCATCAAAAGTTGCGAGCCTGAGCAAATTTGCCTCATTCTCTGAATAAGGGGGAAACATCCCCTAAAAGTCAGAGAATCTTAATGAAAATCACACAGTCAGATTCAGCATATCAGAAAACCCTACTGTAGAGGTTTCAAAGCTCCTATCTGCAAAAATGTGGAATTTTGTATTTTTTGCCAGAAGAAAGATCACGGATGCATGTTTGTTTTTCTTTTTTTTTTCTTTTTTTTCAGGGGTGATCTTATTGACCAAGTGGTCCTAGAATATCGCGAGAGGGCTCATTTGAACGGAAATAAGTGGCCCCAAAAATGGGAGGACAAATAGGCCCCCTCCCGTGCTCTTTTTTCACAAATTCACCGTATCAATAGTTTGAGATAGCCGTTTTGTTCAGCATAGTCGAAAAATCTAATAACTATGTCTTCAAGGATGACTTAATCCCCCCACAGTCCCGAGGCAAGGGCTGAAAGTTCTGAGCTTTGCCCATTGTTTACATATAGTATTGGTTATTGAGAAGTATACAGACGTCTTCAGGGGAGATTTTTTCTGATAGGGTGGTCGAGGGGAGGGAGCTACGTGGGAGGATCTTTCCATGGAGGAATTTTTTATGGGGGAAGATAATTTTCTTTGAAAGGGGCGCCGGATTTCCCAGCAGAATTTAAAAACGATCAGAAATTAAATAAAAAAACATATTTTCAACTGAAAGTAAGGAGCAACATTAAACCTTAAAATGAACAGAAATTATTACGTATAGGAGGGGGTTCGCCCCCTAGTGTATACCTCGCTCTTTACGCTAAAGTTTTTTTTTAGTACTTTCAAAAGAGTCATTTATTCTAATCAAACGGCCTTTGTGATTCAGCGGTCATTTTTAAAGAATTGGAACAAACATCGAATTTTAGCGTAAAGAGCGAGGTATTGACGAGGGACGAACCCTCTCATATACGCAATAATTTCTGTTCTTTTCAAGTTTTAATGTTGTTCCTTACTTTCAGTTGAAAAAACTTGTTTTTTTTTATTTAATTTTAGCTAAGAAGACACTTAACGCTCTGAATTGCTTGTACTGTCTGATATTTATGATCGCAAGAGTTGAGGTGATAGAAAGATATTTAGCAAATTTTTTTCACAAATCCAAGTACGCAGGCCACAACCATGGACGTAGTCAAGATTTCATTTTGGATGTATGCATATTATTTATAAAGGACTGAGGGGGTTAAGTAAAAAAAAAAAAAATCGTTTTGTCGGTCAATATTTAGCGACATATTTTTCAGTTTTTCTGTGTGGATGGGTTCTTTGGACCATTCTCAGAGGGAAGTCCCCCTTTGTCTTCAGGTCTGTCTGCAACTGTAGCATGTCTGGTTTCTTAAAAAGAACCATAATTTGAAGATGTTGCTGGAGCTAAGATACTCATCTTAGATTAAATTTAGCTAAGAAGACACGTGATGCTTCAAAAGTAATTATGATGTCTGATGACTGTGATCGTAATAGTTCAGGTTCATAGACAGATACGTAGCAAACATTTTCAAAGTCCCTAAATAAGTACGCCATAAACCTGGATTTAATCAGTATCTTATTTTTGAGGCATGTAACTTTTTTTTAATGTGGTTAACTAAAGGAACGGCTATGTACCCATTCAGTTCCCATGAGAACGGGTCCTTTGGACCATTCTCAGGGGTTAGTCACCCCTTTCTTTTGTACAGGCGTGCCTACAATTGTAAGTCGTTTGGTTCTTATAAGGCGTCATAATTATAAAGATTAATTAATCTTATTAATTAATAATCTTATTTAATTAATTAATCTTTGATTAATTTTAGCTTAGATGACACTTAACGCTCCAAAATACTTGTACTGTCTGATAATTATGTTCGCAAAGGTTCAGGTGGACAGACAGATACGTATAATTTTTTTTCTCAAATCCAAGTAAGTAGGCCACAAGCTTGGGCGTAGTCAAGAGTTCATTCTGAATCCATGCAGCTCGTTTGTATAGGGACGAGGGGGTTAAGTAAAAAAAAAAAAAAAAATGTCGTTGTATCTGTGAAAGTCGCTATTTTTCAGTTTTTCTGTGGGGTTGAGCTCTCTGGAACATTCTCAGAGAGAAGTCCCCCTTTGTGTTCAAACCTTCCTACAATTGTAGTATCTGTGGTTTCTTAAAAGGAATAACAATTTGAAGATATTGCTGGAGCTAAGATACTCATCTTAGATTAAGTTTAGCTAAGAAGACACGTAAAGCTCCAAAATTAATTATGCCGTCTGATGACTATGACCTCAAGAGTTCAGGTTCATAGACAGATACGTAGCAAACATTTTCAAAATCTTCAAATAAGCATGCCATAAACATATATATAGTAAGGAGTTCATATTTGCATGTAACTCATTTTTACATGGGGGAGTGTGATTAGCTAAAGGAAGATCTTTGTATTGCCATAATAAGAAACAAAAGACATGTAATTTCATTTATGCGATATTTGGTTGGGTCCAAGTCCTCTGATCTGTCTCTTTTGGCTGCACAACTGAGTTGAAGCGTCATAGTTCAACGCCCCTTCCCAGTGTATTTTGAAGTATCGGTCTTTCCCGATTATTCAGTTGCACTTCTTCTTGCAGGCCAATATGGTATTGGTAAAAGGCTAGCAAGTACCCTTTTCACTTTTGAGTGATTCGTTAAAATTTTAAATATCTTGATTGACATTTGAGTGCATTGCAAGTGCAGTTTGGGCCATTGAAACACCTTAGTAGGGCAAACAGGCTGTAAGAATGGGTGATGGCGATATTCTGTTTTGAAGCTATTCAAATCATCTTTTTTGGAGGGGAGAGGGAAGGGCAACTGATGACAGGTCTTTGCATAGCCATCGTATGAGAAAAAGGACATATAATCAATTGTAATGATTGGGAGAGGTCTGAAGCCTCAAATCTTTCCTCTCTTACCATACTACTGGGTAGAAGTACCAATGTTGATCTTCGTCTGTCGTCTCTATGTCTGCTGGCGGAATTACTCAGCTGATATCTTTGGTTTTTTGGAAATTGTCCAGTTACATACTGCTTTGTAGGCTAATATGAACTTGTTAAAGGTTCACAACGACCCATGTCACTTGTACATGTTCTCAGTTAAGAAAATATCTTAATTTCTAAAAGCAATGGGTAGCGTTTGAGTGCTTTCGAGGCTACTGGGATTCCTTAGTATGTTGATTAGTTTGTAAGCATGAAAACGCTTCCTTTTCGGAGAGCTCTTTTTTTTAGGTGATGGGATGTGGTGTAAAAAGGGGAGGTGGAGCCAAATGTCCAAATTTTTGGAGTGGGAGTTATCATTCTTCAGGCTACTTTCGAGGCTACTGGGATTCCTTAGTATGTTGATTAGTTTGTAAGCATGAAAACGCTTCCTTTTCGGAGATATGCGTGTCATCTTTTTTTTAGGTTGTGGGAGGTGGTGCTATGTCTAAATTTTTGGAGTGGGAGTTATCATTCTTCAAAGAGCATAAAGTAGTTTATCCTCTTCTAGTGTTTGCAGAAGCTCATTGATTCACACCCCCCCCCCCAAATTTGCCTCACTTTTTTTTATATTCAGTGGATATCAGATCATCAGAAGCCATCCGGATGTTCTTGAATCAATGACAGATTTTAGAGCTATTTTATTTTGGATAGTTTATAGTTTTTATTACATGGACGGCAACAGTGTCTTAGTGCTGATGGGGCTGATGGGGTACAATCGGATTTTCTTGAGTTTTTCTATGGAATACCCCAAGGTACAAAAAACGGGACCTGTTTTATTTTTAATACTGTGTAACAAAATTGCTTCTGAAGCTAGGATCCATGATTATTACGGATAGCATAATTCGCCGTTTGGAGGCTGACTGAGAAGAAAAATGGCTTTCAATTAATAGGAAAAAGTCAGCACTTCTGAGAGTCTCGTTTTTGAAAAAAGAAGTTCCTAGTCACAGTGATATAAATGTGCCAATTGTAAGTAATATGAAAATTTTAGGTGTGACTTTTAACTAAAAAATATCGTGGATGGATCATGTAAATAATAGCACTAAGAAGGTGAATATAGCGTTGTGTAGTCTAGTTACAATTCAGCGATTCGGCTTTAGTCGTTTTTCACTGTTAAGATTTTATAAACAGTATTTCCACTGAAGACGGTCGCTGTATATGTGACCGACATATCTGGACTTTTGTACCGGTTTTTTCACTCTCTAAATAAATGGATTTATCCCCATTTGAAAGTTTATTTGTTCGTCTTAGAACGGCAGTGTGGTCTAAGAAAACAACACCTAATTTAAAGGTGTTATGTCGAAGGCAACCCACCATTTCCCCAAACACGTGCAATCAAAATTTTGAGATATTCCTTTTGTTCAACATCGTTAAAAGTTCTGGAAATTAGGTCTTTGAGGATGATAGCCCTCAGAGCAAGGGTTTTAAGTTAAGCCCTGGGGGCATATAAGGTTTTTATAGAAAGTCTTGTCGTAGAGACTTCAAAAATGCTCATTTGATTGGAAATTAAAAGGGTTAGTGCCCTTTTTAATGTCGAAAGTGATAGGAGGACAACTAACCCCCCTCTCACGCCCACCTTTTCCCCAAACACATCCAATCAACATTTTTAGATGTAAAAATACCCCATAACCCCCTCCCCCATAACCCTCAAGGCAAGGATTGCAAGTTATGCCCTGGGGGCATATAAGGTTCTTATAGAAAGTGTTGTCGTAGAAAATTCAAAAAGGGCTCATTCGATTGGAACCTGAAATGGCTAGTGCCCTTTTTAATAGTCGAAAATAATTGGAGGGCAACTAACCCCCCTCTCACGCCCACAAATTCCCCAAACACATCCAATTAAAATTTTGGGCTAGCCATTTTTTTCAACGTAGTTAAAAGTTCTCGAAATTATGTCTTTGAGGATGACAATCCCCTAAACCCCTCAGGGTAAGGGTTTTATGTTATGCCCGTGGGGCATATAAGGTTTTTATTGAAAGTGTTTTCGTAGAAACTTCAAAAAGGGATCATACGATTGGAAATTCAAAGGGCTAGTGGCCTTTTTAATAGTCGAAAGTGATTGGAGGGCAACTAACCCCCCTCTCACGTCCACTATTTTCCTGAACACATCCAATCAAAATTTTCAGATAGACAACCCACCATTTCCCCAAACACGTGCAATCAAAATTTTGAGATATTCATTTTGTTCAACACAGTTAAAAGTTCTGGAAATTAGGTCTTTGAGGATGATAACCCCCTAAGAGGCCTCATGGCAAGGGTTGTAAGTTATGCCCTGGGGGCATATAAGGTTTTTATAGAAAGTCTTGTCGTAGAGACTTCAAAAAAGCTCATTTGATTGGAAATTGAAAGGTTTAGTGGCCTTTTTAATAGTCGAAAGTGATTGGAGGGCAACTAACCCCCCTCTCACGTCCACTATTTTCCCAAACACATCCAATTAAAATTTTGGGCTAGGCATTTTCTTCAACATAGTTGAAAATTCTGGAAATTATGATTTTGAGGATGACAAACCCCCCAACCTCCTCAGGGCAAGGGTTGTAAGTTATGCCCTGGGGGCATATAAGGTTTTTTATAGAAAGCCTTTTCTTAGAGACTTCAAAAAGGGCTCAATCGATTGGATGTTGAAAGGGCTAGTGCCCTTTTTAACAGTTAAAAGTGATTGGAGGGCAACTAACCCCCCTCTTATGCCCACCATTTCCCCAAACACATCCAATCAAAATTTTGAGATAGCCATTTTGTTCAACGTAGATGAAAGTTCTGGAAATTAGGTTTTTGAGGATTACAACCCCCGCCCTCCCCCCATAGCCTTCAAGGCAATGGTTGTAAGTTATGCCCTGGGGGCATATAAGTTTTTTTTTTTTTTATAGAAAACGTAGTCGTAGAAACTTCAAAAAAGCCTCATTCAATTGGAAATTTAAAGGGCTGGTGCCCTTTTTAATAGTCTAGTCGAATCTGATTGAAGGGCAACTAACCCCCCTCTCACGCCCATTATTTTGAAACTATGAAATCTTAATAGAGATGAAAAAAAAATTTCATTAAAACGGCTGAAAAACGGTATAATATATATTAAGGATGAAACCATTTTAAGATTTGGGACTGTTTATATTTACAAATTGTTTTAACGCAGAAGCCTTAATTATTCGAACATCGATTTATGAATATTCCCATGGTGTAAAGGCTTCTTGGAACCAGTTTCAGAACAAATCCTCCCCTCCCCTAGCTCATTTTATTTTTATTTTTTTTTTAAAAATTTCCCCAATCCGATATGCGAGTTGAAACTGTTTATTGAAGTGCTAAAGTATAGACTGTATTCAGTATTTTAGACTAAAGAAAATCATAGGCAACAATCTTGGTGGTAATGGGCCTAACCTTTCGAAAGAAGGGAATCAGTGTTTTTCTTGTGAGGGTTGGTAACAATACAGATAAAAATGCATTTTCTTGTCACTATTTTTTAATTGTTCCATGGGAATGGGCTCTTTGAACTGAGCTCAGGGGTAAACCACCACCTCGCACTGGTGCACAGGTCTGCCTACAGTTGTATTATGTTTTGTTTCTTAGTATATCCTTATCCAAAAAAAACTACTGGAGCTAAGATACTCATCTTGGATTAAGTTTAGCTAAGCAGAAATATAAAGCTCCAAAATTAATTATGCTGTCTGACGACTATGATCGTAAGTTTTCAGGTTCATGGACAGATACGCAGCAAACATTTTCAAAATCGTCAGATAAGTACGCCATAAGCCCGGATTTAATCGCGATTTTACTTTTGAGACTTACAACTTATCTTAATGGGGTTAACTAAAGATAGGGTTTTGCACCCTTCATCATAATCAAAAACATCCTATTTGAGCTTAGACACTCATCTTAGATTATCAAAAAATTCGTGGTAACGGACTGTAAGTAAAGAGCGACCTGGCTCAATAGTAACCGAAACTCTAACAAAACGAAATACTGATACCAATAGCCAAATAAAAAATTGGATTTTTATGCTGATTTCAAATATATAAGTTTCATCTAGTTTAGTTTTACCCATCAATAGTTAGGAGCCTGAGCAAATTTGCCTTATACGTCTTCACGTCTTCAGGGGAGATTTTTTCTGATGGGGTGGCCGAGGGGAGGGAGTTACGTGGGAGGATCTTTTCATGGAGGAATTTTTCATGGGGGAAGATAATTTTCTTTGAAGGAGGCGCCGGATTACCCACCAGAATTTAAAAAAACGATCAGAAATTAAATAAAAAACATTTTTTTTCAACTGAAAGTAAGGAGCAACATTAAAACTTAAAATGAACAGAAATTATTACGTATATGAGGGGGTTCGCCCTCTAGTGTATTTTAGTACTTTCACGCTAAAGTTTTTTTTAGTACTTTCAAAAGAGTTATTTATTCTAATCAAACGGCCTTTGTGATTCAGCGGTCATTGTTAAAGAATTAGAACAAAAATCGAACTTTAGCGTAAAGAGCGAGGTGCTGACGAGGGGACGAACCCTCTCATATACGATAATTTCTGTTCTTTTTAAGTTTTAATTTTGTTCCTTACTTTCAGATGAAAAAACTTGTTTTGTTTTTTTATTTAATTTTAGCTAAGAAGACACAACGCTCTGAATTGCTTGTACTGTCTGGTATTTATGATCGCAAGAGAAAGATGATAGAAAGAAAATTGTTTCACAAATCCAAGTACACAGGCCACAACCATGGACGTAGTCAAGATTTCATTTTGGATGTATGCATATTATTTTATAAAGTACGGAGGGGGTTAAGTAAAAAAAAAAAAAATCGTTTTGTCGGTCAATATTTAGTGACATATTTTTCAGTTTTTCTGTGTGGATGGGTTTTTTGGACCATTCTCAGGGGGAAGTCCCCCTTTGTCTTCAGATCTGTCTGCAACTGTAGCATGTCCGGTTTCTTAAAAAGAATCATAATTTGAAGATATTGCGGGAGCTAAGATACTCATCTTAGATTAAGTTTAGCTAAGAAGACACTTGATGCTCCAAAAGTAATTATGATGTCTGATGACTGTGATCGTAAGAGTTCAGGTTCATAGACAGATACGCAGCAAACATTTTCGAAGTCCCTAAATAAGTACGCCATAAGTCTGGATTTAATCAGTATCTTATTTTTGAGGCATGTAACTTTTTTTAGTGTTGTTAACTAAAGGAACGGCTATGTACCCATTCAGTTCCCATGAGAACGGGTCCTTTGGACCATTCTCAGGGGTTAGTCACCCCTTTCTTTTGTACAGGTGTGCCTGCAATTGTAAGTGGGTTGATTCTTGTGGCCAAGTAAGTAGGCCACAAGCTTGGGCATTGTCAAGAGTTCATTTTGGATGCATGCAGCTCATTTTTATAGGGACGAGGAGGTTAACTAAAAAAAATGTCGTTTTATCTGTGAAAGCCGCTGTTTTTCAGTGTTTCTGTGGGGATGAGCTCTCTGGACCATTCTCAGAGGGAAGTCCCCCTTTGTGTTCAAACCTTCCTACAATTGTAGTATCTTCTGTTTCTTAAAAGGAATAACAATTTAAAGATATTGCTGGAGCTAAGATACTCATCTTAGATTAAGTTTAGCTAAGAAGACACGTAAAGCTCCAAAATTAATTATGCCGTCTGATGACTATGATCTCAAGAGTTCAGGTTCATAGACAGATACGTAGCAAACATTATCAAAATCTTCAAATTAGCATGCCATAAACGTAGATATAGTAAGGAGTTCATATTTGCATGTAACTCATTTTTACATGGGGGAGTCGGATTAGCTAAAGGAAGATCTTTGTATTGCCATAATAAGAAACAAAAGACATGTAATTTCATTTATGCGATATTTGGTTGGGTCCGAGTCCTCTGGTCTGTCTGTTCTGGCTGCACAACTGAGTTGAAGCGTCATAATTCAACGCCTACTGCCAGTGTATTTTGAAGTATCGGTCTTTCCCGATTATTCAGTTGCACTTCTTCTTGCAGGCCAATATGGTATTGGTAAAAGGCTAGCAAGTACCCTTTTCACTTTTGCGTGATTCGTTAAAATTTTAAATATCTTGATTTACATTTGAGTGCATTGCAAGTGCAGTTTGGGCCATTGAAACACCTTAGTAGGGCAAACAGGCTGTAAGCATGGGTGATGGCGATATTCTGTTTTGAAGCTATCCAAATCATCTTTTTTGGAGGGGAGAGGGAAGGGCAACTGATGACAGGTCTTTGCATAGCCATCGTATGAGAAAAAGGACAAGTAATCAATTGTAATGTTTGGGAGAGGTCTGAAGCCTCAAATCTTTCCTCTCTTACCATGCTACTGGGTAGAAGTACCAATGTTGATCTTCGTCTGTCGTCTCTATGTCTGCTGGCGGAATTACTCATCTGATATCTTTGTTTTTTTGGAAATCGTCCAGTTACATACTGCTTTGTAGGCTAATATGAACTTGTTAAAGGTTCACAACGACCCATGTCACTTGTACATGTTCTCAGTTAAGAAAATATCTTAATTTCTAAAAGCAATGGGTAGCGTTTGAGTGCTTTCGAGGCTACTGGGATTCCTTAGTATGTTGATTAGTTTGTAAGCATGAAAACGCTTCCTTTTCGGAGAGCTCTTTTTTTTAGGTGATGGGAGGTGGTGTCAAAATGGGAGGTGGTGCCAAATGTCCAAATTTGGAGTGGGAGTTATCATTCTTCAGGCTACTTTCGAGGCTACTGGGATTCCTTAGTATGTTGATTAGTTTGTAAGCATGAAAACGCTTCCTTTTCGGAGATATGCGTATCATCTTTTTTTTAGGTTGTGGGAGGTGGTGTTTTGTCTAAATTTTTGGAGTGGGAGTTATCATTCTTCAAAGAGCATAAATTAGTTTATCCTCTTCTAGTGTTTGCAGAAGCTCATTGATTCACAACCCCCCAAATTTGCCTCACTTTTTTTATATTCAGTGGATATTAGATCATCAGAAGCCATCCGGATGTTCTTGAATCAATGACAGATTTTAGAGCTTTTTTATTTTGGATAGTTTATAGTTTTTTTTTACATGGACGGCAACAGTGTCTTAGTGCTGATGGGGTACAATCGGATTTTCTTGAGCTTTTCTATGGAATACCCCAAGTTACAAAAAACGGGACCTGTTTGGTTTTTAATACTGTGTAACAAAATTGCGACTTGGCATGAAAACAGAGCAAAGTTTGCTGATGATTTGTCATTGCTGATGCTTCTGAAGCTAGGATCCATGATTATTACGGAAAGCATAATTCGCCGTTTGGAGGCTGACTGAGAAGAAAAATGGCTTTCAATTAATAGGAAAAAGTCAGCACTTATGAGAGTCTCGTTTTTGAAAAAAGAAGTTCCTAGTCAAAGTGATATAAATATGCCAACTGTAAATAATATGAAAATTTTAGGTTTGACTTTTAACTAAAAAATGTCGTGGATGGATCATGTAAATAATAGTACTAAGAAGGTGAATATAGCGTTGTATAGTCTAGTTACAATTCAGCGATTCGGCTTTAGTCGTTTTTCACTGTTGAGATTTTATAAACAGTACATTCTGAGTATTTTAGAGTATGCTTGCCCTGTGTGGCATCCGGGGCTAAGTAAAGAGCAAAGAAATGGCCTTGAGAATGTACAGAAACAAACTACCCATGTGATATTAGGTACGAAATTCACGAATTACGATGATAGCCTTAAAATCCTAGGCCTAGATGGACTTGATGCCAGTCGACACCAGCTTACAATGGCCTTTGAACAGAAGCCTTTAGAGTGGAGCAAGTATCGAGGCTTGCTCCCCGAACAGGATATTATACAAGGCACCAGAACAAACTGGAGCTTTGTAAGCCCGTTGTTACCGACTGGTACAGATTGTCTTTTCGACATTTGTATCTCATTTTCATAGGAAGCGCAATACCGCTGCCTAAGTAAAGAACGATGTTGGCACAATGTATTATTTTATTTTTCTAGACCAGGGCACTTCATATCGAAGGAGTTGTCGTATAAACTTCGAAAAGGGCTCATTCGATTGGAAATTGGAATGGCCAGTGCCCTTTTTAATAGTCGAAAGTGATTGGAAGGCGACTAACACCCTTTCCACGCCCACTATTCCCCCCCATAAAATTTTGAGATTGCCATTTTGTTCAACCTAGTTGATTTCCAAATGGAAATTATGTTTTTGAGGAGGAAACTCCCCCCAGAGCCCTCAGGGCAGGGTTTGTGAGTTATGCCCTGGGGGAGTATAAAGTTTTTATAGAAAGCTTTGTTGTAGAAACTTCAAAAAGGCCTCATTTGATTGGAAATTCAAAGGGCTAGTCCCCTCTTTAATAGTCGAAAGTGATTGGAGGGCAACTAACCCCTCTCTCACGCCCACCTTTTCCTCAAACACATCCAATCAAAATTTTGAGATAGTCATTTTGTTCAATGTAGTTGAAAGTTCTGGAAACTAGGTCTTAGTGGATGACAATCCCTCCCTCCTCCCCACAGCTGATGGAAATGGCTAGTGCCCTTTTTAATGGTCGAAAGTGATTGGAAGACAACTAACACCCCTTCCACGCCAACTATTTCCCCAAACACATCCATTATAAATTTTGAGATAGCCATTTTGTTCAACCAGTTGAAAGTTCTGGAAGTTATATCTTTGAGCAGGACACCCCCCCCCACAGTCTTAAGGGCAGGGGTAATAAGTTATGCCCTGGGGGCATCTAAGGTTTTTATTTGAAAGCTTTGTTGTAGAAAGTTGAAAAGTGGCTCATTCGATTGGAAATTGAAATGGCTTGTGCCCTTTTTAATAGTCGAAAGTGATTGAAGGATAACTAACCCCCCCTCACGCCCACCTTTTCCCCAACCACATCCAATCAACATTTTTAGATATGGTAGCCATTTTGCTCAACGTAGTCGAAAGTATTGGAATTAGGTCTTTAAGGATGACACCCCCCCCCCCACAGCCCTCAGGGCAAGGGTTGTAAGCTATGCCCTGGGGGCATATAAGGTTTTTATAGAAAGTGTTGTCGTAGAAACTTCAAAAAGGGCTCATTCGATTGGAAGTTGAAATGGCTAGTGCCCTTTTTAATAGTCGAAAGGAATTGGAAGGCAACTAACCCCCCTCTCACGCCCACTGTTTCCCCAAACACATACAATCACAATTTTGAGATAGCCATTTTGTTCAACGTAGTTAAAAGTTCTCGAAATTAGGTCTTTGAGGATGACAATCCCCCAAACCCCTCAGGATAAGGGTTGTAAGTTATGCCCGTGGGGCATATAAGGTTTTTATAGAAAGTGTTTTCGTAGAAACTTCAAAAAGGGCTCATACGATTGGAAATTCAAATGGTTAGTGGCCTTTTTAATAGTCGAAAGTGATTGGAGGCAACTAACCCCCCTCTCACGCCCACTATTTTCCCTAACACATTCAATCAAAATTTTCAGATAGACAACCCACCATTTCCCCAAACACATGCAATCAAAATTTTTAGATATTCATTTTGTTCAACATAGTTAAAAGTTCTGGAAATTAGATCTTTGAGGATGATAACACCCTAAGAGCCCTCAGGGCAAGGGTTTTAAGTTAAGCCCTGGGGGCATATAAGGTTTTTATAGAAATTGTTGTCGTAAAAACTTCAAAAAAGCTCATTCGATTGGAAATTCAAAGGGCTAGTGCCCTCTTTAATAGTCGAAAGTGATTAGAGGGCAACTAACCCCCCTCTCACGCCCACCTTTTCCTCAAACACACCCAATCAAAATTTTGAGATAGTCATTTTGTTCAATATAGTTGAAAGTTCTGGAAACTAGGTCTTAGTGGATGACCACCCCCCCCCCCCTCTCACGCCCTCTAAGGTTTTTATAGAAAGTTTTATCGTAGATACTTCAAAAAGGGCTCATTCGATTGGAAATTGAAATGGCTACTCCCCTTTTTAATAGTCGAAAGTAATTGGAGGGCAACTAACCCCCCTCTCACGCCCACCGTTTCCCAAAACCCATACAATCCCAGTTTTGAGATGACTATTTTTTTCAACGTAGTTAAAAGTTCTGGAAATTAGGTCTTTGAGGATGACAACCCCCCAAACCCCTCAGGGCAAGGGTTGTAAGTTATGCTCGTGGGGCATATAAGGTTTTTATCGAATGTGTTTTCGTAGAAACTTCTAAAAGGGTTCATACGATTGGAAATTCAAAAGGCTAGTGGCCTTTATAATAATCGAAAGTGATTGGAGAGCAACTAACCCCCCTCTCACGCCCACCAATTCCCCAAACACATCCAATTAAAATTTTGAGATAGGCATTTTCTTCAACATAGTTGAATGTTCTGGAAATTATGATTTTGAGGATGACAAACCCCCAACCCCCTCATGGCAAGGGTTTTAAGTCATGCCCTGTTGGCATATAAGCTTTTTGAAGAATGCCTTTTCGTAGCGACTTCAAAAAGGGCTCATTCGATTGGAAATTGAAGTGGCTAGTCCCCTTTTTAATAGTCGAAAGTAATTGGAGGGCAACTAACCCCCTCTCACCCCCACCGTTTCCCCAAACAGATACAATCACAATTTTGAGATAGCCATTTTTTTTCAAAGTAGTTAAAAGTTCTGGAAATTAGGTCTTTGAGGATGACAACCCCCCAAACCCCTCAGGGCAAGGGTTGTAAGTTATGCTCGTGGGGCATATAAGGTTTTTATAGAAAGTGTTTTCGTAGAAACTTCAAAAAGGGCTCATACGATTGGAAATTCAAAGGGATAGTGCCCTTTTGCACTGTACTGAAAAAATATAATTGTTTTTACTTTTATAACTTTAATAAATCAAATAATATTAACTTTTTGATTACTAAATATCAGTGTATGTATATTAAACTGACAATGCACATTCATTTGTATTTTTATCAGTAAAGTGCAAATTATGTTCTGGCCTTGGGAAGGCATAGGGGTTATGAGCCCAACTTATGTTAATTTCTGCTTGTTTTGAGTTTGACTCGGTTATTTATTGTAATTTCTGTTCGTTTTGGGTCTCATTTATTTATCGATGCTTATTTGTGGTAGTGGGGGATGATGGGCGTGGGGGTGGGCTAGTTGCCCTCCAATCACTTTCGACTGTTAAAAAGGGCACTAGCCACTCCAATTTCCAATCGAATGAGCCGTTTTGGAAGTTTCTACGACAAATCCTTCGATACGAAGTGCCCGGGTATGGAGGAAGAAGAAGAAGAAAAAAAAAAAAATTGTGCCCACATCGTTCTTTTCTTGGCAGCGCTATCGCGCTGCCTATGATTGCCAATCCTCCTCGTGCTGACTCTTTTCTATGTACGAAATTAGATGTATACCCTGGTATATCTACCAGGATGTCAGTCTGTCTCGACATTAATGGTTCACACAGTCCAAGAACTTCAGGTCGTATTTGTCGGCACATGGTCATTACGTCTCTCAGTCACGAACATAATCCTTGGCAGTTGAGCTGAACTATACTGAGATGAGATTCGGAGCATCCCTGGGGAATACTCATTAACTGAATATATTTATTTCGAGGAAGTTCAATTTCACTGAAAAGAACAATCATTTTCATTACTAATTACTCTATCAAAAATTTCTTCCAAATTTAAAACGACTTTTCTAAGTGTTCTAACTTTTTATGAGCTACTGGCAAGGTAGTGGGCCTTGGGAACGAAGAAAAGGAACTCAAAACTTACCCAAATCTCTCTGGGGAATGAGGTTGCATTCGATTGGAAATTGAGAGGGCTATTGTCCTTTTTAATAGTCGAAAGTAATGGGAGGGAGACCCCCCCCCCCTCCCACGCCCATCATTTCCCCTAACATTTCTGATCAATATTTTGATATGGCCAGTGTGTTCAACATAGTTGAAAGGTCTATAAATTATGTCTTTGAGGATGACCCCCCCCCCCATATTCCTCAGGACAAGGATCGTAAGTTATGCCTTTGGGGCATGTAAGGTTTTTATAGAAGGTTTTGTCATAGAAGGTTCCAAAAGGGCTCCTTCGATTGAAAATTGGGAGAACTAGTGCCTTTTTTATTACCCAAAAGTTATCAGAGGACGAATCCCCCCCCCCTCCCATGCCCATCATTTCCCGAAACACTTCCAATCAAAATTTTGAGATAGCCATTTTCTTCAATGTATTTGAAAGGTCTGGAAATTATGTCTTTGAGGATAACAAATCCCCCCAGCCCTAAGGGCAAGGTTTGTATGTTATGTTGTGGATACATATAGGGTTTTTATAGAAAGTGTGGTCGTATCAACTTCGAAGGGGGCTCATTGGATTGGTAATCAGACGCTCTAGTGCTTTTTTTAAGAGTCAAAGTGATCAGAAGGCAGTTACTCTCTCCCCTTAACACACACCTCGTAACCTTTTTCCTGAAATGTATCTAACAGAAGTTTTGAGATAGCCACTCTATTCAAAATAGTCTAAATATCATATAACAAGGCTTTTTGGGTTGAAACAAACCCAAGAGATTAGGGGCAAGGGTTGTAAGTTATGCCCAGGTGGTATTTAAGGTTTTTAACCCTATGCTTTCTAAAAGCCAAAATATAATTTGCACTTTCTTGAATTTTTTTTTTTAATGTTTTCACTTTTATAACTTTAAGAAATCAAAAATTAATTAAGATTTTAAGGAATAAATATCAGCATATGTATATTAAACTGACAATGCACATTTTTTTCAGTAAATTCATTGGAATTTTTTTCAGTAAAGTATAAATTATATTCTGGCTTTTAGTAAGCATAGGGTTTAGAACCCTACTCAGATTAATTTCTGCTCGTTTTGAGTTTGACTTATTTTAATTTCTGTTTGTTTTGGGTTTCAGTTATTTATTGATACTGATTTGTGGTAGTTGTATGCTTCGTAGATTATTTGATTCTATTTTTGTTCATTTTTGGTTTAATAGAGTTCTTTACTTTTTTTGAAAAATTTATTTTGTGCAAAAAGTTTTTTTGATTAATAATAAGTAAGTGGCAAGGAAGTGTGAATGTTTAAATTATATTTTGTGTCTCATTTAACTTATTTTATTTGACATAATAAATTTGTATCGTATCGTAATGGATAAGACATCTCACCTGCAGTCTATCAGAGGCAACGTTGTAGCGTTGCCTATTGTAAAGGCCATACGGCTCCAATGTTTTATTATTATTATTTGTTTATTATTATTTTTTTTTTCCCAGAGGCACTTCATATGGAAGGGGTCGTCGTAGAAACTTCAAAGGGGGCTCCTTGATTGGAAATCGAGAGTTCTAGTGCCCTTTTTAACAGGGAAAGTGTTTGGAGGTCAACTAGCCCCCCCCCTCCCCACGCCCATCATTCTCCCAAACACATCCAATCAAAATTTTGAGATAACCATTTTGTTCAGCGTAGTCGATTTCCAGATAGAAAATATGTTTTTGAGGATGACACTCCCCCACAACCCTCAGGGCAAGGGTTTTAAGTTATGCCCTGGGGCATATAAGGTTTTTATAGAAAGCGTTGTCCTAGAAACTTCGAAACAGGCTCATTCCATTGGAAATTCAAAGGGCTAGTGCGCTTTTTAATAGTCGAAAGTGATTTGGCGGCAACTAGCCACCTCCCCCCCGCGCCGATCATTCCCCCAAACACATCCAATCAAAATTTTGAAATAGCCATTTTGTTCAGCATAGTTGATTTTCCACATAGAAAATATATTTTTGAGGACGACACTCCCCCACAACCCTCAGGGCAAGGGTTTTAAGTTATGCCCTGGGGGTATATAAGGTTTTTATAGAAAGCGTTGTCCTAGAAACTTCAAAACAGGCTCATTCGATTGGAAATTCAAAGGGCTAGTGTTCTTTTTAATAGTCGAAAGTGATTGGAGGGCTAGTAGCCCCTCCTCACGCCCATCATTCCCCCAAACACATCCAATCAAAATTTTGAGATATCCATTTTGTTCATCGTAGTTGATTTTCCACATAGAAAATTTGTTTTTGAGGAGGACACTCCCCCACAACCCACAGGGCAAGGGTTTTAAGTTATACCCTTGTGGGGGCATATAAGGTTTTTATAGAAGGCGT
The DNA here is from genome assembly GCA_027921565.1 of Artemia sinica. Lineage (NCBI taxonomy): Eukaryota > Metazoa > Arthropoda > Branchiopoda > Anostraca > Artemiidae > Artemia > Artemia sinica. The sequence goes on along the minus strand of CM051257.1, from coordinate 83,263,453 downwards.
TATCGTAAAAACTTCAAATAAGGCTCATTCGATTGGAAATTCTAAGGGCTAGTGCCCTTTTTAATAGTCGAAAGTGATTTGAGGGCAACTAGCCCCTCCTCACGCCCATCATACCCCCAAACACATCCAATCAAAATTTTGAGATAGCCATTTTGTTCAGTATAGTTGATTTTCCACATAGAAAATATTTTTTTTGAGGAGGACACTCCCTCACAACCCTAAGGACAAGGGTTTTAAGTTATACCCTGGGGGCATATAAGGTTTTTATTAATATATTCTCTGAGGCCAACCTGACTCTTATACATGATAAAGGTAATAAGCTTACCTAAGCTATGGATGTTCCATAAATTAGGTAAGCTTATTACCTTTATCATATAAGGTTTTTATAGAAGGCGGTGTCGTAGAAACTGCAAAAAAGGCTCATTCGATTGGAAATTCAAAAGGCTAGTGCCCTGTTTAGTAGTCAAAAGTGATTGGAGGGCAACTAACCCCCCTCTCACGCCCACCATTCCCCCAAACACATCCAATGAAAATTTTGAGATAGCCATTTTATTAAACGTAGTTTTAAGTTCTAGAAATTAGGTCTTTGAGGATGACAACTCCCCCACAGCCCTCAGGGCAAGGGTTGTAAGTTATGCCCTGGGGGCATATAAGGTTTTGTATAGTAGACGTTGTCGTAGAAACTTCAGAAAGGGCTCATTCGATTAGAAATTTAAATGGTTAGTTCCCTTTTTAATAGTCGAAAGTGATTCTAAGGCAACTGACACCCCTTCCACGCCCACCATTTCCCCAAACACATCCAATCAAAATTTTGATATAGCCATTTTGTTCAACGTAGTTGAAAATTCTGGAAATTATATGTTTGAGCAGGACAATCCCCCCACAGTCTTCAGGGGCAAGGGTTATAAGTTATGCCCTGGGGGCATATATGGTTCTTATGGAAGGAATGCTCGTATAAACTTTAGAGAGGGCTCAGTTGATTGGAAATTGAAAGTTCTAGTTCATTTTTTAAGAGTCAAAAGAGATTGGAGGGCACCTACCCCCCCCCCCCTCCACGCCCTTTTTTCCTCAAACCCATCCGATAAGAACTTTGAGATAGCTTTTTTTAAAATAGTTCAAAGACCATATAACGAAAACTCAGGGGTCAACACAGCCCCCCATGGCCCGAGGGCAGGTGTTTCAGGTTATGCCCTGGGGGAATATATGGTTCTTATTGAAGGGTTGCTCGAAAAAAATTCAGAGATGGCTCTTATGATTGGAAATTGAAAGTTTTAGTTCAGTTTTTTAGAGTCAAAAGAGACTGGAGGGCAACTAGCCCCCCCCCCCCCACGCCCCTTCTTCCCCAAATGCACCCAATAAAAATTTTGAGATAGCCATTAAGTTAAAAATTGCTCAAAAGTCAGATAACAAAAACTCAGGTGTCGTCACAACCCCCCAAGGCCCGGGGGCAGGCGTTGTAAGTTATGCCCTTGGGCATATATTGTTTGTATGGAAGGGATGCTCGTATAAACTTCAGAGAGGGCTCATTTGATTAGATATTAAAAGTTCGAGCTCACTTTTTAATAGTCAAAATAGATCCGAGGGCAGATAGCCCCCCCCACGTCTTCTTTTTCAAAACCCATCTGATGAAAATTTTGAGATATAAATTTTGTTAAAAATAGTTCAAAGGTCGGATAAGAAAAATCCGGTGTCAATAGAACCCCCCAGGGCACAGGGGAAGGCGTTCTAAATTATGCCCTAAGGACAAGTATAGTTCTTATGAAAGGGATGCTCGTATAAACTTCATAGAGGACTCATTTGATTGGAACAAGAAAGTTCTATATACTTTTTAAGAGTCAAGAAAGTTAAACTAGCTCCCCGACGCTCTTTTTTCCCCAAGCCCGTCCGCTACAAGTTTTGAGATAGCCAGTGTTTTGGAAATTGTTCTAAAATTAGATAACAAAAACGCCCCCCCAGAGACCGGGGGATATGCGTTGTAAGTGTCTTCCTGGGGGCGTATATGGTTCTTAGAAAGGGATGCTCGTATAAACTTCAGAGGGGGGCTCATTAGATTGGAAATTGAAAGTTCTAGTTCAATTTTTAAGAGTCAAAAGATATCCGAGGGCAACTAGCCCCCCACACATACACCCTTTTTTCCCCAAGCCCATCCGATAAGATTTTTATAATAGTCATTTCATTAAAAATAGTTCAAAGGTCAGATAAAAAAAAATCCTGTGCCGACGGAACCCGCCAGGGCCCGGAGGCAGGCGTTATGAGTAATGCTCTAGGGGCATATATAGTTTTTATGGAAGGGATGCTCGTATAAACTTCGGAGAGGGCTCATTTGCTTGGAAATTGAAAGTTCTTGTTCACTTTTTAAGAGTCAAAAGAGATCGGAGGGCAACTAGCCCCCCCCCCTCCTCCACGCCCTAAATGCATCAGATAAAAATTTTGAGATAGACATTTTTTTAAAAATAGTTCAAAGTTCTGATAACAAAAAACTCTGGTGTCAACGCAGACCCCCAGGGCCCGGGGGTAGGCGTTGTAACTTATGCCCTGGGGGCATATATGGTTGTTATGGAAGGGATGCTCGTATAAGCTTCCTAGAGGGCTCATTTGATTGGAAATTGAAAGTTGTAATTCTCTTTAAGAGTCAAAAGTGATTGGAGGGCAGCTAGCCTCCCCCACACTCCATTTATTTTTTTCCCAGAGGTACTCCATATAGAAGGGGTTGTCGTATAAACTTCAAAGGCGGTTCAATCGATTGGAATTTGATAGTTCTAGTGCCCTTTTTAAGATTAAAAAGTGATCAGAGGGCAACTGGCCCCCCAAGCCCTCTTCCCCAAATACACCTGATAAAAAATTTGAGTTAGCCATTTTGTTAAAAATAGTTCAAGATCATATAACAAAAATTCCTTTAAGTATGGTCATAATAGTTCAAAGGGCAGGTAAGAAAAACTCATGTGACGACCCCCCCCCCAGGGTCCTGGGGCAGGCGTTGTAAGTATTGCTGTGGGGGCATATATGGTTTTTATGGAATCTGTGCTCGTATAAACTTCAGAGAGGGTTCATTTGAATGGAAATTAAAAGTTGTAGTTCATTTTCTCAGAGTGAAAAAAGATCGGAGGGCAACAAGCCCCTCCCGCCCTCCACGCCTTTGGGTGTATCGGATGGATAAACCCATCCGATAAAAATTTCAGGTGACCATTTTGTTAATAATAGATTGACCATCATATATTAAAACTCCAGGGTCGGCACAACCCCCCAGGGCCCACGGACAGGCGTTGTAAGTTAAACTCTGGGGGTATATATGGTTCTTATAGAAGGGATTCTCGTATAAACTTCAGAGAGGGCTCATTTGATTGAAAACAGAAAGTTCTAGTTCACTTTTAAAGAGTCAAAAGAGACCGAAGCTTAATCTAGTCCCTCCACGCCCTTTTTCCCCAAACCCATCCGATAAAAATTTTGAGATAGCAATGTTGTTAAAAATAGTTCAAACATCAGATAATAAAAAGTCCGAGGTTGTCACAAACCCATTTTTTCACTTTGATATTGTTACTTTGATATCAGTTTTGACACTTTGATGAATATTTTTTTTTTTAAGTTTTATTTTGAAATAAGGAATTTTTAAAAACTTGAAATTTGTTGCGATCAAAAACGAACAGAAATTAATAAAAAGAAAAATTTCCGAAAAATAAGTTTTTCACAGAAAATTAAAGGCTATTTTAAACTTAAGCTCAGCAGATACAAATACCTTTTAAAATTCAAACTCAAAATGACCAGAAATTACTATTAAAGAATAAATGAAACCCAAAACGAAGAGAAATTAAATAAGGAATCATAGCAAGAACATACAACAAGTAATAATATAAATGAATAAATAGTAAGCGAGTAATGCTTAGATTGAATGTGAAAATCAACCTTAAAACGAAAAAAAAATTATTTTCCTATTGAATTATAAATGAAACTTAAAACGAACAGAAATTAAATAAACAATCAATGCAAACAAGCGTACAATAGATATTAATGTAAATTAATAAATAAATCTTAAAACGAGTAAAACTTAAGTTGAATATGCAAATCAAACTTTAAACGAACAAAAATCACCACAAACAAGAATTTGGGCATGACCTCCTTCTCTGACTGTAAAAGTCTAAAACCTACTGCGTCATTGGCGCTTTACTGAAAACTATATGCGTCTTGAACAGTTTTGGAAAGTATAAACAACATCAAATTGTATATTCGATGTATAATGATATTAATTGTTGAAAGATCCATCAGTTCAAGAATTTATTTCACTGTAATTTTATTTTTATTTTCAATGCTGTAAGAACTGGAAAAGAAAATATTTGCAATATAATCCGTTCTCAGTTAAGCACCTATGACCAGTAGGCTTTTGGTTTTTATTTACAGTTAGGAAAGGAGGCAGTATCCAAACACTTGTTTTTAGGGAAACTATATTCGTCATTAACAACTTTAAAAAGAACTAGTAAATTAAACTGAATATTTGATGTATAATGATATTAATTGCTGGAAGCTCATCAGTTCAAAATGTTACTACAATTTTAATGTTCTTTTTCAATATTAAGTACAAAAGAAGATATTTGTCATAAAATTGGTTTTCAGTAAAGCGCCAATGACGCTTGTTTGCATTGATTGTTTATTTAATTTCTGTTCGTTTTAAGTTTCATTTATTCTTCAATAGGAAAATATTTTTTTTCGTTTTAAGCTTGATTTTCATATTCAATCTAAGGATTGCTCACTTTAAGATCTATTTATTCATTTATATCATTACTTGTTGTATGTTTTTGCTATAATTGCTTATTTAATTTCTGTTCGTTTTGGGTTTCATTTATTCTTTAATAGTAATTTCTGGTTGTTTTGAGTTTGAATTTTAAAAGGTATTTGTATCTACTGAGCTTAAGTTTAAAATGGCCTTTACTTTTCTTTGAAAAACTTATTTTTTGGAAAGTTTTTTTAATTAATCTAAATAAAAATGAACACATACTTTTTATGGCTTGCCTTTGTTTCAACTGCTTACTATGTATATTTCTAGTTTGCTTGACTGAAGACCCCTCCCCAATCCGATCGGGAATGGGAAATTAGATATTCATAACCCTCCTCCCTCAAAATCGAAACTCCAAACTAATAGACTTACATTGATTCAGAATAAAGCAGGGGATAGCCCGATGACGAAGAAGAAATGTTCATGGTTTACTGAAGCTATTTTGGATTTCCACACAATGAGTAGATCAGTGAATGTTGTTTTTCTTACTCATTTTTGAGGTTTTCGTTCAAGGGTTATTTAGGGATTCCCAGTTAAATATTTACTGTGGGGTCACTAGCGGCTCGCTAATATATACTATGTTAATATGTACTATTGGCTATACATCTTTATTTGCGTGCAGTTAAGTTATTTAAGTGTATCACGGAGGATTATAGGTATACTGAGAACTTGGAATACTAAAGTAGTAACCAAGGTACTACTTTGCGTACGCCCCCGTACCAAACAGGTTTCTGGTAGGTATAATCTGGTTTGGTGGGTATAATCTGGTTTGGTGGGTATAGTCTGGTTTGATGGGTATAATCTGGTTTGGTGGGTACAGTCTGGTTTGGTGGGTATAGTCTGGTTTGATGGGTATAGTCTGGTTTGATGGGTATAGTCTTGTTTGGTTTTTCAAAGAGAGTGACTATGTTATTTGCTTGCGTGTATAGGAATTCCCATGTTATTTGCTTGCATGTATAGGAATTCCTATGTTATTTGCTTGCGTGTATAGGAATTCCCATGTTATTTGCTTGCATGTATAGGAATTCCTATGTTATTTGCTTGCGTGTATAGGAATTCCCATGTTATTTGCTTGCGTGTATAGGAATTCCCATGTTATTTGCTTGCATGTATAGGAATTCCCATGTTATTTGCTTGCGTGTATAGGAATTCCCATGTTATTTACTTGCATGTATAGGAATTCCTATGTTATTTGCTTGCGTGTATAGGAATTCCCATGTTATTTGCTTGCGTGTATAGGAATTCCCTTGTTATTTGCTTGCATGTATAGGAATTCCTATGTTATTTGCTTGCGTGTATAGGAATTCCCATGTTTTTTGCTTGCATGTATAGGAATTCCTATGTTATTTGCTTGCGTGTATAGGAATTCCCATGTTATTTGCTTGCGTGTATAGGAATTCCCATGTTATTTGCTTGCATGTATAGGAATTCCCATGTTATTTGCTTGCGTGTATAGGAATTCCCATGTTATTTACTTCCATGTATAGGAATGCCTATGTTATTTGCTTGCGTGTATAGGAATTCCCATGTTATTTGCTTGCGTGTATAGGAATTCCCTTGTTATTTGCTTGCGTGTATAGGAATTCCCATGTTATTTGCTTGCGTGTATAGGAATTCCCATGTTATTTGCTTGCATGTATAGGAATTCCCATGTTATTTGCTTGCGTGTATAGGAATTCCCATGTTATTTGCTTGCATGTATAGGAATTCCCATGTTATTTGCTTGCGTGTATAGGAATTCCCATGCTATTTTAAGGGCTTATGTCCCCTCCCGTGCTATTATAAGAGTTTATGTCCCCTTCCTATGCTATTCCAGGAGCTTATGTTCCTTCCTATGCTATTATAAGGGTTTTTCCGTGTGGTTTTTCTTTACTTGGTACCCATTAAAAACAAAATTTTTGTGTTAAATAAGTAGTTCTTATATCTTTTAAAAGAGCTTTACGGGGTTTGAGAGACTCGATTGCCTGATTCCGTGTGGTTTTTCTTTACTTGGTGCCCATTAAAAACACAATTTTTGTGTTAAATAAGTAGTTCTTGTATCTTTTAAAAGAGCTTTACGGGGTTTGAGAGACTCGGTTGACATGCAATAGATACCGAGAGTTCAATGACTCCTCCCTGCAATGACTTCCAAGGGTTTTATGACTCCTCCCCACAATGAATTCAGATGGTTTTAGGGCTCATTCCCCCAGCCATAACTCCATTCAACCTTGAACGAATGTATAAAAGTTTGATGAAGTATTTTTCTACTTAACAACTACATTAATAACTTCCAAGATGATAGGACTGTATGACACAGAATTTATCAGTTTGAAAAAATCATCTTGTGGTGTTATATTTGAATGTGCATTTTTATTATTGTCTATGGAACTCGAAGAAATTGACTGTTATCATTGGATAGTGAACTATAACATGTTTGAGTATGATAAAAGCTTGTGGAGTACTACATTACGTCATATAAACAGACTGGGATTCTACGATAGAGTGATTACACCACTTAATAATGCTGGTCAGGAACTGAGAAATGTTCAGGAGGAAGTCAGTGAAATTTGCAGCTTTTTTGGGGTTGAAGCACTCTACGTAAAGGGCAATGTACCTACAGATAAAGTTTTAATTCAAAAGTGTGATCCTAGGATTCCACTTTTCAATCTAGAAGAGCTTAAGTGTCCTAAATTTGAAGGCGGTTATCACCGTTCTGAAGACGAGGTTAGGTTCTTCGCACAGTGGATTCCTAAGAACATACCTGATCGTGATAAATCCATAAGACATGGTAAAAACTATTCTATATCATGGGACCATCGTTTGTGGATGTTTAAGAGTGAACTCTAAGTACTTTTTTTATGTAAACATTTGTTGTTGTGTTTTTTTTTCTCTAAAAAAAAATCTGTTAATATGTTTAAGCAATAAATATCTTTAAGCTTAACCCGTCTTTATTCTTTAGAATAGTTCTATTCTTTTCATTAAATTGTGAAGAAATTGTAAGTAACAATCGCTTTCTTGAAATCGCTTCCTGGACACAATACAGATATTTAATTCGAGAAATCATGATAAAATCGCAAGTAAGTAATAAACTCTTTATTGTTTTGATATTTAATTTCGAGAAATCCCATGAGTTGACTTCAAGAAAGAGTTTGCCACTTGCGATACTTTGATTTTGTCAATGCTATCCCAAGTATCTGTCAATAGATGTTGATAGAGAATTTATTCATTCTTATACTTAGATTTTCTCTATGTTAACTTATCTATCCAATATATGATGTATGTAAATTCCTTTTCTTACATCTCCGATGTTTAAATAGACATTCTAAACGTTCGATATGCTAGCTTACTCTAAAAATAATGAACACATAACAATGTAAGGCATAATATATTTTTAATGAAATAATGTCATGTAGAATATTAATACAAAAAATATATATTATGATACATTATTAATATCAATGAACAACTTTGGACATTTTGAATCTGTTCCATAAAATGGTTCACCATGTTCTCTCTTGATACTATAGCTATTGTCTTCTCTTAGTTCGTAATCAGTAGAATAATCATTGTTCCATTTTGACTCATACACAATTTTTATAGGTGTGTCATCGACAGGGTCAATATGCTTTTCGTCTTTGGTATTATTTGATTCATTGACTGTTTGATCAATGGCAGTAACGTTTGCCGGTACTTTGTTTTTCATCGATTCATCTTTATATTCCTTAGTGATATTTTCTGCCAATGCCCTTTTTATTTTTCTAGCAATTTCACTGTCTATTCTCACACTATTTTTACACAGGTAACAGTTCCGGCACGTAGACAGGATATGGTTTATGATATTAGTAGAAGAGTAGGCCTTTCTTTTCGTCTTTGCTTTCATTTGAATGCTAATACCCGAAAGTTGACGATATGGTTTAACACTGGGTGACATGTTACCACAAGCACTAGCAAGAAGATGCCCCTCTTTATCAACTATTATTTTTATGTTGGCATTCTCTTTGAGTGCAATCATCTCCGGAGATCTCAATCTCGCATATCCACCATCATAAGAGTTGAATTTTTTTGGTACTCCAAAGGAATTCAATTCCTTACTGTCATGACAATGCACGCATACGTTTCCGATAGTACTACCACTTGTACTTATTTCATAGTTTAAATACTTCTCCTTGTCAGCATTCAATGCTACAATAACACTATCATGTGAACACACTTTCTTAAAATGCTTCATCTTCACTTTTTTAGAGATATTAGTTATGTGTTTATCGTTCCACTGTGTAAAAAATACTGATTTAATACATGCAATAAACTAGGTAGTGTCGATAACCGGCCATAGAGTAATAGTGGGAAAGCCACATCGTGTCTCTGGGCAAGCATAGAGTACAATTGTTAGAGCCAATCTTTAAGCTTAACCCGTCTTTATTCTTTAGAATAGTTTTATTCATTTCATTAAATTATGAAGAAATTGTAAGTAAGTAACAATAGCTTTCTTGAATTCGCTTCCTGGACACAATACAGGTATTTAATTCAAGAAATCATAATAAAATCGCAAGTAAGTAATAAAGTCTTTATTGTTTTCACCTATTGGATACACAATACTGAAATTTCATTCAAGAAATTATGAAGGAATTGTAAATAGGTAACACACTCATTCTTGAATTCACCTCTTGTATGCACAATGCAGAAATTTCATTTAAGAAATTATCAAAAATTGTAAGTAAGTAGAAAATTCTTTCTTGAATTCGCCTCCTGGATAAATAAAAAAAGACATTTCATTCAAGAAATTATGACAAAATTCTAAGTTAGCAACAAACTCTTTCTTGAAGTTACCTCATGGATACACAATGCAGAAATTTCATTTAAGAAATTATCAAAAATTGTAAGTAAGTAGCAAATTCTTTCTTGAATTCGCCTCCTGGGTAAATAAAAAAGACATTTCATTCAAGAAATTATGACAAAATTCTAAGTAAGTAACAAACTCTTTCTTGAAGTTACCTCATGGATACACAATGCAGAAATTTCATTTAAGAAATTATGAAAAAATTGTAAGCAAGTAACAAACTTTCATGAAGTCACCTCGTGGATACACAATGCAGAAATTTCATTAAAGAAATTATGAAAAAATTGTAAGTAAGTAGCAAATTCTTTCTTGAATTCACCTGCTGGATAAACAAAAAAGACATTTCGTTCAAGAAATTATGACAAAATTCCAAGTAAGTAACAAACTCTTTATTGTTTTCATGACTTAGATACACGATGTAGAAATTTAATTCAAGAAATTATGAAAAAATTCTCAGTAAGTAACAATGCAGAAATTCATTTAAGAAATTATCAAAAATTGTAAGTAAGCAGCAAATTGTTTCTTGAATTCGCCTCCTGGGTAAATAAAAAAGACATTTCATTCAAGAAATTATGACAAAATTCTAAGTAAGTAACAAACTCTTTCTTGAAGTTACTTCATGAATACACAATGCAGAAATTTCATTTAAGAAATTATGAAAAAATTGCAAGCAAGTAACAAACTCTTTCATGAAGTCACCTCGTGGATACACAATGCAGAAATTTCATTAAAGAAATTATGAAAAAATTGTAAGTAAGTCGCAAATTCTTTCTTGAATTCACCTGCTGGATAAACAAAAAAGACATTTCGTTCAAGAAATTATGACAAAATTCCAAGTAAGTAACAAACTCTTTATTGTTTTCATGACTTAGATACACGATGTAGAAATTTAATTCAAGAAATTATGAAAAAATTCTCAGTAAGTAACAATTTCTTTCTTGAAGTCAACTCTTGGATACACAATACGGAAATTTCATTTAAGAAATTATGAAAAAATTGTAAGCAAGTAACAAACTCTTTCCTGAAGTCACCTCTTGGATACACAATGCAGAAACTTCATTTAAGAAACTATGAAAAAATTGTAAGTAAGTAACAAATTCTTTCCAAAAAGTTGATATCCAAAAAGTTGGGTTGATCTAGGTTCACTTAGAGTGGCGCGCCACTCTAAGTGAACCTAGATCAACCCAACTTTTTGGATATCTCTCTCACTATGATTCTGTTTGTGTGTCTTTTGCAATGTGTAGGAACCAGTGGGGGAATCCCCACTCGTTTGGAAAGGTGCCAAGGAAAGGCAAGCAAATAGCATGTAGTTTCAAAGAGTTGACTTCAAGAAAGAAATTGTTACTTACTGAGAATTTTTTTCATAATTTCTTGAATTAAATTTCTACATCGTGTAGCTACGTGAAAATTGTTTGTGATAAAGAGAAAAAAAAGTTACTTACTTGTAATTTTTTTCATAATTTCTTGAATGAAGTATCTGTACTGTATATCCAAGAGGTGAAATCAATAAAGAGTTTGTTACTTACTTACAAATATTTTCATAATTTCTTGAATGAAATTTCCGTATTGTGTATCCAAGAGTTGACTTCAAGAAAGAAATTGTTACTTACTGAGAATTTTTTCATAATTTCTTGAATTAAATTTCTACATCGTATATCTAAGTCGTGAAAACAATAAAGAGTTTGTTACTTACTTAGAATTTTGTCATAATTTCTTGAACGAAATGTCTTTTTTGTTTATCCAGCAGGTGAATTCAAGAAAGAATTTGCTACTTACTTACAATTTTTTCATAATTTCTTTAATGAAATTTCTGTATTGTGTATCCAAGAGGTGACTTCAAGAAAGAATTTGTTACTTACTTACAATTTTTTCATAGTTTCTTAAATGAAGTTTCTGCATTGTGTATCCAAGAGGTGACTTCAGGAAAGAGTTTGTTACTTGCTTACAATTTTTTCATAATTTTTTAAATGAAATTTCCGTATTGTGTATCCAAGAGTTGACTTCAAGAAAGAAATTGTTACTTACTGAGAATTTTTTCATAATTTCTTGAATTAAATTTCTACATCGTGTATCTAAGTCATGAAAACAATAGAGAGTTTGTTACTTACTTGGAATTTTGTCATAATTTCTTGAACGAAATGTCTTTTTTGTTTATCCAGCAGGTGAATTCAAGAAAGAATTTGCTACTTACTTACAATTTTTTCATAATTTCTTTAATGAAATTTCTGCATTGTGTATCCACGAGGTGACTTCATGAAAGAGTTTGTTACTTGCTTACAATTTTTTCATAATTTCTTAAATGAAATTTCTGCATTGTGTATTCATGAGGTAACTTCAAGAAAGAGTTTGTTACTTACTTAGAATTTTGTCATAATTTCTTGAATGAAATGTCTTTTTTATTTACCCAGGAGGCGAATTCAAGAAAGAATTTGCTACTTACTTACAATTTTTGATAATTTCTTAAATGAAATTTCTGCATTGTTACTTTCTGAGAATTTTTTCATAATTTCTTGAATTAAATTTCTGCATCGTGTATCTAAGTCATGAAAACAATAAAGAGTTTGTTACTTACTTGGAATTTTGTCATAATTTCTTGAACGAAATGTCTTTTTTGTTTATCCAGCAGGTGAATTCAAGAAAGAATTTGCTACTTACTTACAATTTTTTCATAATTTCTTTAATGAAATTTCTGCATTGTGTATCCACGAGGTGACTTCATGAAAGAGTTTGTTACTTGCTTACAATTTTTTCATAATTTCTTAAATGAAATTTCTGCATTGTGTATCCATGAGGTAACTTCAAGAAAGAGTTTGTTACTTACTTAGAATTTCGTCATAATTTCTTGAATGAAGTGTCTTTTTATTTACCCAGGAGGCGAATTCAAGAAAGAATTTGCTACTTACTTACAATTTTGGATAATTTCTTAAATGAAATTTCTGCATTGTGTATCCATGAGGTAACTTCAAGAAAGAGTTTGTTGCTTACTTAGAATTTTGTCATAATTTCTTGAATGAAATGTCTTTTTTATTTATCCAGGAGGCGAATTCAAGAAAGAATTTGCTACTTACTTACAATTTTTGATAATTTCTTAAATGAAATTTCTGCATTGTGTATACAAGAGGTGACCTCAAGAATGAGTGTGTTACCTATTTACAATTCCTTCATAATTTCTTGAATGAAATTTCAGTATTGCGTGTCCAATAGGTGAAAACAATAAAGACTTTATTACTTACTTGCGATTTTATTATGATTTCTTGAACTAAATATCTGTATTGTGTCCAGGAAGCGAATTCAAGAAAGCTATTGTTACTTACTTACAATTTCTTCATAATTTAATGAAATGAATAAAACTATTCTAAAGAATAAAGACGGGTTAAGCTTAAAGATATTTATTGCTTAAACGTATTAACATATTTTTGAAAGAATTTGCTACTTACTTACAATTTTTGATAATTTCTTAAATGAAATTTCTGCATTGTGTATCCATGAGGTAACTTCAAGAAAGAGTTTGTTGCTTACTTAGAATTTTGTCATAATTTCTTGAATGAAATGTCTTTTTTGATTTATCCAGGAGGCGAATTCAAGAAAGAATTTGCTACTTACTTAAAATTTTTGATAATTTCTTAAATGAAATTTCTGCATTGTGTATACAAGAGGTGACTTCAAGAATGAGTGTGTTACCTATTCAAGAAAGCTATTGTTACTTACTTACAATTTCTTCATAATTTAATGAAATGAATAAAACTATTCTAAAGAATAAAGACGGGTTAAGCTTAAAGATATTTATTGCTTAAACGTATTAACATATTTTTGAAAGAATTTGCTACTTACTTACAATTTTTGATAATTTCTTAAATGAAATTTCTGCATTGTGTATCCATGAGGTAACTTCAAGAAAGAGTTTGTTGCTTACTTAGAATTTTGTCATAATTTCTTGAATGAAATGTCTTTTTTTTATTTATCCAGGAGGCGAATTCAAGAAAGAATTTGCTACTTACTTACAATTTTTGATAATTTCTTAAATGAAATTTCTGCATTGTGTATACAAGAGGTGACTTCAAGAATGAGTGTGTTACCTATTTACAATTCCTTCATAATTTCTTGAATGAAATTTCAGTATTGTGTATCCAATAGGTGAAAACAATAAAGACTTTATTACTTACTTGCGATTTTATTATGATTTCTTGAATTAAATGTCTGTATTGTGTCCAGGAAGCGAATTCAAGAAAGCTATTGTTACTTACTTACAATTTTTTCATAATTTAATGAAATGAATAAAACTATTCTAAAGAACAAAGACGGGTTAAGCTTAAAGATTGGCTCTAACAATTGTACTCTATGCTTGCCCAGAGACACGATGTGGCTTTCCCACTATTGCTCTATGGCCGGTTATCGACACTACCTTGTTTATTGCATGTATTAAATCAGTATTTTTTACACAGTGGAACGATAAACACATAACTAATATCTCTAAAAAAGTGAAGATGAAGCATTTTAAGAAAGTGTGTTCACATGATAGTGTTATTGTAGCATTGAATGCTGACAAGGAGAAGTATTTAAACTATGAAATAAGTACAAGTGGTAGTACTATCGGAAACGTATGCGTGCATTGTCATGACAGTAAGGAATTGAATTTCTTTGGAGTACCAAAAAAATTCAACTCTTATGATGGTGGATATGCGAGATTGAGATCTCCGGAGATGATTGCACTCAAAGAGAATGCCAACATAAAAATAATAGTTGATAAAGAGGGGCATCTTCTTGCTAGTGCTTGTGGTAACATGTTACCCAGTGTTAAACCGTATCGTCAACTTTCGGGTATTAGCATTCAAATGAAAGCAAAGACGAAAAGAAAGGCCTACTCTTCTACTAATATCATAAACCATATCCTGTCTACGTGCCGGAACTGTTACCTGTGTAAAAATAGTGTGATAATAGACAGTGAAATTGCTAGAAAAATAAAAAGGGCATTGGCAGAAAATATCACTAAGGAATATAAAGATGAATCGATGAAAAACAAAGTACCAGCAAACGTTACTGCCATTGATCAAACAGTCAATGAATCAAATAATACCAAAGACAAGAAGCATATTGACCCTGTCGATGACACACCTATAAAAATTGTGTATGAGTCAAAATGGAATAATGATTATTCTACTGATTACGAACTAAGAGAAGACAATAGCTATAGTATCAAGAGAGAACATGGTGAACCATTTTATGGAACAGATTCAAAATGTCCAAAGTTGTTCATTGATATTAATAATGTATAATAATATATATTTTTTGTATTAATATTCTACATGACATTATTTCATTAAAAATATATTATGCCTTACATTGTTATGTGTTCATTATTTTTAGAGTAAGCTAGCATATCGAACGTTTAGAATGTCTATTAAAACATCGGAGATGTAAGAAAAGGAATTTACATACATCATATATTGGATAGATAAGTTAACATAGAGAAAATCTAAGTATAAGAATGAATAAATTCTCTATCAACATCTATTGACAGATACTTGGGATAGCATTGACAAAATCAAAGTATCGTAAGTAGCAAACTCTTTCTTGAAGTCAACTCATGGGATTTCTCGAAATTAAATATCAAAACAATAAAGAGTTTATTACTTACTTGCGATTTTATCATGATTTCTCGAATTAAATATCTGTATTGTGTCCAGGAAGCGAATTCAAGAAAGCGATTGTTACTTACAATTTCTTCACAAATTAATGAAAAGAATAGAACTATTCTAAAGAATAAAGACGGGTTAAGCTTAAAGATATTTATTGCTTAAACGTATTAACAGATTTTTTTTTTTGAGAGAAAAAAAACACAACAACAAATGTTTACATAAAAATAGTACTTAGAGTTCACTCTTAAACATCCACAAACGATGGTCCCATGATATAGAATAGTTTTTACCATGTCTTATGGATTTATCACGATCAGGTATGTTCTTAGGAATCCACTGTGCGAAGAACCTAACCTCGTCTTCAGGACGGTGATAACCCCCTTCAAATTTAGGACACTTAAACTCTTCTAGATTGAAAAGTGGAATCCTAGGATCACACTTTTGAATTAAAACTTTATCTGTAGGTACATTGCCCTTTACGTAGAGTGCTTCAACCCCAAAAAAGCTGTAAATTTCACTGACTTCCTCCTGAACATTTCTCAGTTCCTGACCAGCATTATTAAGTGGTGTAATCACTCTATCGTAGAATCCCAGTCTGTTTATATGACGTAATGTAGTACTCCACAAGCTTTTATCATACTCAAACATGTTATAGTTCACTATCCAATGATAACAGTCAATTTCTTCGAGTTCCATAGACAATAATAAAAATGGACATTCAAATATAACCACCACAAGATGATTTTTTCAAACTGATAAATTCTGTGTCATACAGTCCTATCATCTTGGAAGTTATTAATGTAGTTGTTAAGTAGAAAAATACTTCATCAAACTTTTATACCTTCGCTCAAGGTTGAATGGAGTTATGGCTGGGGGGATGAGCCCTAAAACCATCTGAAATTCATTGTGGGGAGGAGTCATAAAACCCTTGGAAGTCATTGCAGGGAGGAGTCATTGAACTCTCGGTATCTATTGCATGTCAACCGAGTCTCTCAAACCCCGTAAAGCTCTTTTAAAAGATACAAGAACTACTTATTTAACACAAAAATTTCGTTTTTAATGAGCACTAAGTAAAGAAAAACCAAACGGAATCAGGCAACAGAGTGTCTCAAACCCCGTAAAGCTCTTTTAAAAGATACAAGAACTACTTATTTAACACAAAAATTGTGTTTTTAATGGGCACCAAGTAAAGAAAAACCACACGGAATCAGGCAATCGAGTCTCTCAAACCCCGTAAAGCTCTTTTAAAAGATATAAGAACTACTTATTTAACACAAAAATTTTGTTTTTAATGGGTACCAAGTAAAGAAAAACCACACGGAAAAGCCCTTATCAAACAGTTCGTGGTAACGAACTGTAAGTAAGGAGCGACCCGGCTCAATGGTAACCGAAACTCTAGAAAACGGGTTTTTGATACCAATAGATATATCAAAAGAATCAGATTTCAATGCTGATTTCAAATATATAACTTTCATCAAGTTTAGTGCTACTCATCAAAAGTTACGCGCCTGAGAAAATTTGGCTGATTTTCAAAAAAAGGAGGAAAGACCTCCTAAAAGTTATAGAACCTTAATGAAAATCACACCATCATATTCAGCGTATCAGAGAACCCTACTGTAGAGGTTTCAAGCTCCTATCTACAAAAATGTGGAATTTTACATTTTTTGCCAGAAGAAAGATCACGGATGCGTGTTTATTTGTTTGTTTGTTTGTTTTTTTTTCCCAGGGGTGATCGTATCGACCCAGTGGTCCTAGAATATCGTGGGAGGGCTCATTGGAACGGAAATTAAAAGTTCTAGTGCCCTTTTTAAGTGACAAAAAAAAATGGAGGGCAACAAGGCCCCCTCCCACGCTTATTTTTTCCCAAAGTCACCCAATAAAAATTTTGAGATAGCCATTTTGTTCAGCATGGTCGAAAATATGATAAATACGTCTTTTAGGATGACTTAGTCCCCCGAAGTTCCCAGAGGGAGGGCTAAAAGTTATGAACTTTACCCAATGTTAACATATAGTATTGGTTATTGGGAAGTATACAGAAGTTTTCAGGAAGTTTTTTTTCTGGCAGTGGGAGGGAAGGGTGTGTCGGTGGTTATGTTGGAGGATCTGTTCATGAAGGAAGTTTTCATGGGGGAAGGGAAATTGCCATGAAGGGGGCGCCGGACTTGCCAGCATTATTTATTGGTTATTGGGAAGTATGCAACCATTTTCAGGAAGGATTTTTCTGGAGGGGGGGGAGGGGCTAGAGGAGGGGGTTAATCTGGAAAATAATTCCGTAGAGGATGTTTCTTTGGGGTAAGGGACATTTCTATGAAGGGGGCGCCGGATTTCCAAGCATTATTTAAAAAACCATCAGAAATTAAATAAAAAAACAAGTTTTTTCAACTGAAATGTAAGAAGGAATATTAGAACTTAAAACGAACAGAAATTATAAAGTATGTGAGGGGGTTCTCCCCCAAGTCAATACCTCGCTCTTTACGCTACAGTTTTTTTAGTGCTTTCAAAAGAGCTATCTATTCTAATTAAACGGCCTTTGTGATTCAGGGGTTTGTGAATCAATTTTTTTTTAACTTGTAACGTAAAGAGCGTGGTATTGACTAAGGGGAGAACCCCCTCATATACGTAATAACATATACGTAATAAAAAAAACAATAAAAAAACAAGCGATACGGCTCAATAGTAATCGAAACTTTTAAAAACGGAATTTTGATGTCAATAAATGTATCAAAAGAATGTGTTTATAATGCTGATTCTAAATATATAAATTTTATAAGTTTAGTATTACTCATCAAAGGCTACGAGCCTGAGAAAATTTACTCGATTTTTTAAAGAGGGGGGAAACATCCCCTACAAGTGAAAGAATTTTAATGAAAATCACACCGTCAGATTCAGCGTATCAGAAAACCCTATTACATAGGTTTCAAGCTCATATCTGCAAAAATCTGTTGCCAGAAGAAAAATATACGAATATAGAAGTTAGGTACGTAAGTTAATTTGTAAAGACATCCATTCAGCAAAAGAAAAGTAAAATTTTTATGCAAATAAAAGCTGCATTAACTAAAAAACGATCAGAAATTCAATAAAAAAAACAAGTTTTTTAAACTGAAAGTAAGGAGCGACATTAAAACTTAAAACGAACAGAAATTATTCCGTATATGAAAGGGGCTGTCCCCTCCTCAACGCCTCGCTCTTTCCGCTAAAGTTTTTTATTGTTTTAAAAAATAAAGTTGTGAGACAGAGTCAAACTTTAGCGTAAAGAGCGAGGCGTTGAGGAGGGGACAGCCCCTTTCATATACGGAATAATTTCTGTTCGTTTTAAGTTTTAATGTCGCTCCTTACTTTCAGTTTAAAAAACTTTTTTTTTATTAATAGCATAGGAAGGAACATAAGCTCCTGGAATAGCATAGGAAGGGGACATAAACTCTTATAATAGCACGGGAGGGGACATAAGCCCTTAAAATAGCATGGGAATTCCTATACACGCAAGCAAATAACATGGGAATTCCTATACATGCAAGCAAATAACATGGGAATTCCTATACACGCAAGCAAATAACATGGGAATTCCTATACATGCAAGCAAATAACATGGGAATTCCTATACACGCAAGCAAATAACATGGGAATTCCTATACACGCAAGCAAATAACAAGGGAATTCCTATACACGCAAGCAAATAACATGGGAATTCCTATACACGCAAGCAAATAACATAGGAATTCCTATACATGCAAGTAAATAACATGGGAATTCCTATACACGCAAGCAAATAACATGGGAATTCCTATACATGCAAGCAAATAACATGGGAATTCCTATACACGCAAGCAAATAACATGGGAATTCCTATACACGCAAGCAAATAACATAGGAATTCCTATACATGCAAGCAAATAACATGGGAATTCCTGTACACGCAAGCAAATAACATAGGAATTCCTATACATGCAAGCAAATAAAAAGGGAATTCCTATACACGCAAGCAAATAACATGGGAATTCCTATACACGCAAGCAAATAACATAGGAATTCCTATACATGCAAGTAAATAGCATGGGAATTCCTATACACGCAAGCAAATAACATGGGAATTCCTATACATGCAAGCAAATAACATGGGAATTCCTATACACGCAAGCAAATAACATGGGAATTCCTATACACGCAAGCAAATAACATAGGAATTCCTATACATGCAAGCAAATAACATGGGAATTCCTATACACGCAAGCAAATAACATAGGAATTCCTATACATGCAAGCAAATAACATGGGAATTCCTATACACGCAAGCAAATAACATAGTCACTCTCTTTGAAAAACCAAACCAGACTATACCCATCAAACCAGACTATACCCATCAAACCAGACTATACCCACCAAACCAGACTGTACCCACCAAACCAGATTATACCCATCAAACCAGACTATACCCACCAAACCAGATTGTACCCACCAAACCAGATTATACCTACCAGAAACCTGTTTGGTACGGGGGCGCACCCAAAGTAGTACCTTGGTTACTACTTACTAATTTAAGTTTGTTTATTAAAATTTTTGTATTTTCATCGAAAAGCATATTAACTTATTTATTTGGCTTTGCCAACGGCTGTACACATAATTATGTAAACGCAATGTTGAATAGCAATTTAGGACCCGAAATGCATTCAGTGACTCTTAAAGTACCATGTACAGTGAAAAGGAAATAAACTTGATTTTTTTTTATTTGTTAAGTGGATGCTTATAAATTCGTATATATCTTTAAAAAGTGGAAAAATCAAGAATTCTATTTTTAATGAATAAGACCTCCGTATGAGGTTATACAATTTTGGTTTAACGGGAGTCAAATTAAAAAGAAAAAACACGGGTGAAAAGTCAGAAAAAATAAGCTAAAAACTTACGACACCAAAACAGCTTAAGAAGATGTAGATTTTCTATTATAAACTGACTTATCAGTTACGCTTATTTATTTTCACGGTTCAACTTGGCAACGCTGACGAATATATAGTACTGCCCTAAAAACTTCATAATTTTGAAACAACCAATAGAAAATCTCAGTTTTTAGGTGTGAACGGATGGGTATAGGGAGTAAAAAAATGTTTTGATTTTTGTGTCATTAGTACTTCGAGTATCTTCAATGAAATTTTTTTTTAGATCTTATCCCTGTTTATTATAGAATTGTAGAATCATCAGATGCGTTCTTTGATTGTGGGCCAGACTAAATCATATGTTATACTTACATTAAGATACGGAGAACCATTCTGAACTCCAAAAACACACTGATCAGCGTTATTCATGTTTCCTTCAGGGGAAATACCGAATCCTACGTATCCAGCTGTACCCGCCTGAAAGTAAACCAAAATAATTAATTTTGTCATTCAAGAGTATTTATTTTTAAAAGAAGTAAAAAACTCCTCCTTCCTGTTTATCCTTCACACACGCAAAAATAACACGTTTCTTCATTATATAGTAATTTCTGAAATATCTAAATTATGCAATAGCATAATTATTGTGTTATTGTTTGTTTGAAGTCAGAAGGTGGCAAATCAGCAATTTCAGTTGAAATAAGAAATTCTGGCAAGAATTCAATTCTTCTTTTCTGTTTATCTTTCACAGACGCTAAGTAACACGTTCCTTCATTCCAGGGTAGCAAATCAGCAAGTCATTTGTCATCTTGTGTAATTTTGCATGCGTCATAGATGCCGAAAACGATACGACAATCCCTAGGAAAAAACGATGTAATTTTTGCTCTTTAAATGTATATAAATTTGATGTCACTCACTAAAAATTAAATATAAATACGATCATGTTTTTTCCTCAATTTAGGCTATAAACGAATTTTCTCAAACTCGTGACCTATCTAAGTCGTTTTTCAGGCCAGAAAATCTTGTGCCGATTAAAAAAAAAAAAAAAAAAAAAAAAAAAAAATACAGAGCCGTTTTCGAGAAAAAAATGATGGTCAGTGGCGTGGCTCTCTAAGCTCAGCTAGAGTTGACCAACTCTAAATGGGTACCTGGAGAAAATCAGAGCAAGGTAAACACGAAGGGTGTGCCGAAGCACAGGATAGGGGGCCTCCAGATTCCTGTTGCACTTTCTGGCTGAGGGACCATGAAACGGATACCAGCACCGTCGGTAGGGATTGCAAAATCCAATGCCCTATTCTTTTCCTTTTGCCTTTTTATATACATAAATACATACTAGTTGCTCGCTTAAAGAGAGTAGATTAGAGGGGGCTGGGGATGAGTTGTCAATAACTCCAACAAAACCATGAAAATGAACTTAAAAATTAGTGATTCAAAGTTGTCTCTCTTTTTGCTTAAGCATATCTCGCTCTGAAAAGTAACTAATCTATACTTTAACCAATGGAAGTTTTAAAATCTTCAAGTTTCAATTTTCAAACCCAGTTTTCTTTGTTCTCTGTCAATAAAGAACTCAAGGCTGAGAGACTTCTTGCAAAATTAAAACGTCCAGAAAGGCTATTTACGATTATCTTCTAGTTCTAAGGTGAACTGAAGATTAGAATCTAGAGCGTCAAGATTTGGCATGAAAGTATTAAGCGATATGAATTGCATCCACAATCGGATCCTAGAAACAATGCTTCAAATGTAAAGGGTTCAAATCAGAGATCATAATAATTAAGTTTTCCCTTGATGATTAAAAATAAAACATTAAAATTAGAATATGTGCATGAACAATATGGCTATATTTTGGTACATAGTAAGTAAAAATATTTTTATGGGTATTCTCTGAGCTAGTCAGACCGAGATATTGCATATTAGTTATTTCTGATATTTTGTTCTACACGCTTCTGCAAACATGAGACATATGGATAAAATGTACTGGAGGGAACTTTCTTGCTTTTTTAAACACATTCGAGAAAAAAAAATGGGTTCTTTTGTATTAGCGACGACGAAATATTTTCGCTCAACGTCGGTTTGTCACTCGTAGACAGTATTCGGAAGACGGCCTCCTGACATTCGGAGGACCTGACCTAGATAGTTCCGACGACGAAATATTTTTACACAAATTGCCAACAATATGATTAAGGAATTTATTTTATGATCGGAGAATTTTTGAGTCTGAATCCAACTTGAGTACTTATAACCTCCTAGTCAAAATTTAGTCAAATATTCTTCCTGTTATTGTTATCATCAGTTTGACACTGGAATAATGGGAAAGCGTGTATTTATTCCTTTCAAATTGCTACCGACAAGAATGACCTCAGATTAGGTTCCTGAGCCAAAAACAAAAAATCTTCATGGAGTCATTGGATTTTTTAAGTGGTCATGGCTCCGATTGGGCTCTGTAAGCATATTCTATTTCGCTTTGTCCTCAAATCTACTGAGAATATAGATTGTTGGTCACTGAAGACGATGACTACATACCCCCCCCCCCCAGAAAGGGGAAGTAGGCGCAGTTTGAAACCTTATCTTAGACCTTAGTTTCTCCATGGCCAGGTGTGGCACATTAGGCATCAACGAAGCCTCACAAGACGTCTCGGGACGGAGCAGCAGCCGTGGCGTCCTCCCACTGTGGTTGTAACGACATCTCAGCACTCCGCAGGTCTGGGTCGTACTGTCGTCGGAGTGTGTGTTTCGGTCGCCCTCTTTTTCGCTCAACGTCGGGTTGTCACTCGTAGACAGTATTCGGAAGACGGCCTCCTGACATTCGGAGGACCTGACCTAGATAGTTCCGTCTTTTCTGCTTCAGGAGATCAGTGACTGGTGTTTCACATGTTCGTCTGCGGACCAGTACGCTCGTGACCCTGTCCTGCCACGAAATGTTAAGAATCCTTCTGAGAGAGACATTTTCCAATGCTAGGATACGTTTTCCAGCTGGAAATTCACCTTCCAGCATTAAATTGCATAAAGGAGAATGAACATGATCTTGCTATTCAACAGACGGAGCTTTTAGGCGCAAAGATTTTTTTTTGCTTCGCCGTACTGGTTTAAGTTTCTTGAATGCCAATTTTGCTTGTCCAATTCTCCTTTTTATCTCGTTGACTCTTCCGCCATCATGTTCGATCCAACTTCTAAGATATTTTAACTTTTGGACTTATTCGATTGTTTTTTTTGTTGCATTTAAGGATCAAAGGTGTGTTGGATGTGGCCATGCTCTTCGATTTACCAACGTTTACTGTTAGTCCCACTTTCTTTGCCTTGTCCGCTATGGTGTCAATTAGTAGTGGCAATCGTTCGCTTCTTCTAGAAGTACTACGTCGTGTGCCAAGTCTAGGTCTTTGAGCTGCTGGCCACTGACTTTTACACCAGAGCCTGATGCTTGGCGTAGGACATAATCCAATACTAGGACGAATAGGAACGGGAATAAAACATATCCTTGTTTCATCCCAGAGAGGATCTTGAAAAATCGTGTCTCCCCATTTTCCGTTCATACTCAACATTCGCTCTCTTTGTAGAGGGCCATTTTTATTTGGACTAGTTTTTTAGGTACTCCATAAAATTTCAAAAACTTCCATAAAACATCGCTATCGACGGAGTCGAATGCTTTTTCAAAATCAATGAAGAACAGATACAGCTTTTTATTCATTCTCTTGACTCTTCCACCATAAGTCTGAGGATAAAAATAAGGTCAGAACATGATCCACCAGGCTGGAACCCCTGTTGTTCTTCCCTTAGATGTGAGTCAAGAGCTGCTCTCAAACACTGCAATATAATCGTGGCCAAGAGTTTACTTGGTACTGAAGTCAGGTTGATCCCTCTCAGTTGTCATAGCATCTCCCATCTTAAACAGTTTGACTGGAATATGTCTAGTCACGTGGGACCTTTTCATACTCCCAAACTGCTACTAGGAGAGCAGTTCATGCATTTAAGCAGACTCGAAGGGATGTCTTCAGCATCTCTGCCGTTATTCCATCGACTCCCGATACACGGCCATTTTTAAGAGTTTTGACAGGTGCTTCTACCTCTACAATGCTGGGAGGATCAGCATTTACGTCAATTTGTAAAAACAGGATATCAGGTACAGTTTCTCGGTCATGGCTTGGGGGCCGATTAAGTATATTTTCAAAATGGGATGCCCATCTTTTGTCTACTTTCTTGGAACCTGAAATTACGTTCCCCTTTTCCCCTTTAACAAGTGATGAGCCGTTCATTTTTTTTTTCCAAGTATCACATTGGCTAGTCGGTAAACCATCCTGGAGTCACCTTTCCTCGCAGCATTTTCGGTAAGTGCCGCTTTCTCTTCGATCTGGGTTCGCTTATCTCTTGTTGCACTCTTTTTGACAGCTTTATCCTCTTCTATATAGCGAAGCTGCTGACGGTCTTTATCTTCAGGCCTTGTCGTATTCAGGAACTCTCTTCGTTTCGACGCACCGTTCAATGAATTTCCAGGTTCCGTCCGATATTCATTCCTCCTTCTTCGTTTCTTATATCCAAGACTTGCCTTGGTGGCATCATGGTAGGTATTCTTGATTATCAACCAGATATTTTTGGAACCATGATTGCCAGTTTCATCTGTTAGATTTAAGGCCTCAAATATTTTTTTCAGAGAAATACAGAAATTGTTTTATAAGTCTCGGTTTTTCTGTTTATCGGTGTCAAACTGCCTATAGGAACTCGCCACTTTATTTTATTGAGCTTTCAACTTGATTTATATTTCGCTTATCGTCAATATATGGTCTGAATTAACGTCAGCTCCTCGAAAACCACGTACGTCAAATAAACTGCTTCTCTAACGTCTTGAAATTAGAAAGTGGTCGATTGGGTTTTTTGTCCGACCATCTGGGGACAACCTGAAGCATTTGTTAATTGACTTATGCTCGGACAATGTGCTGCCTATGATTAAGTAGTTGCTCAGCGCGTAGTCTACAAGAAGCGCTCCGTTTTCGTTGATAACTCTTATACTATGTGGGTCCATGGCTTCTGCGCAATACTGACGGTCTGCTCCAAGCTTGGTATTGAGGTCGCCCACAACGCAGAGAATATCATGTCTGGACACATCATTGGTAACCGCTGGTAACATTTCGTAGAATTTGTCTTTTTCATCTTCGTCGGCTTCGCGGAGAATTTGTGGGAGAATAGCATTCAATGATGGTCAATTTGGTGTGGTTTGAGATATATCGGACCGCCAATAAACGGCCGTATATAGGGTTCCAGCTCGCCATTGCCTTCGAAGTGCTAGGTGATATCAAAACACTGACTCCACCGCGGTGTGTTGCAGAACCTCCACTAAAAGCAAAAGTGTATCTGTCGCCAAGTTTCTCTAGTCCGCTTCCTGTCCATCTAACTTCACTGAGGACAAGTATATCCGGACAATACTGTTTCATTTCTTTGAAAACTTGTTGGGTTCTTGAAATCTGGTTGATCGTTCTTACATTCCAAAATCTTATTTGGGTGGTTTCTTTTGCAGTCAGAAATCGAGTCCGGGGGAGTGCAGGGGTCATCATCAGGGAGGTTGAAGTATCCAAGGCTATTATTGACGTTTGCAGTTGCAGTTGGTTTTTCTCAGAGGTGGCCCCGCTGGGTCTGGGTTGAAAACCGTCAGCCCAACCCTCCTCCTTTTTCCAGGCTACTGGCTGCGATGGACACATTCGTATACACATGAGGCGTAGTTCAAAAAAGTAAAAATATTTAGCATCCTCATAGCAATATTTATACATATTAATATGTATATATCCCGGCTAATTAGCATATTGGAAAGGATACGGGTTCGATTAAGTTATCTCACTTTTGAGAAGATAAAAATAAAATCAACGCACTTTGGTCTGTCAAAATAGAAACATAATAGAATAGTTTAGATAAAGCCAGATAAATTGTTTCTATTTTATGTTCTGCTAGCTTTGAGCAAATAAATTCGCTTTTGTAAAAAAAAAACGAAAAAAATTTAAGGATTAAAAAATCTGTCAGTTGTTTAAATAAAATTTATAATCAATGTTTGCTGAGCAATAAAAAGTATTCGAAGCTGTTGAACGGCGTAAGTAAATGAAACTCAGTTATCATCTTATATACCAATGTTTAATGAATTTAAATCAAAGTTATTCCATCTTGATAAAATTAATGAAGAAAGTATCAGAACCTATTTAAACAGCATTCTAAACGCCTCCAAAGTGTTGCGTCACATTACTTTCTTATACATTATTGTTATTAGTAATGATCTAAAAAGTCCATTAGAAAAGCTGTCTTAAATATCAATAACAATAAAAATAATGGGGAATTCTTTTCGCAAGACAGTGGAATTCTATGTTTGAATGGATATTTCGACCCTATGTCCAAGGGCCGTCCTCAGCAAAACTTAAATATATAAAAGAAAAGAGACTTACAATGAGATACAACCATTAAAACTAAAATGAAAATTTTAAAAACAGTTCCAGCATCCTTACTTCAGTGAAGTTCAACCAGGACTGATAAATGAAGTGAGGTGAAACAAGGCAATTCATTGAAGTGAAAGAAAAATAACTAAAAACACGCTCTCACTGCTAATATTGCCTTTTTGGCAGCTAACCACGAAGGTCTCATATAGAAAAACACCAAACTGGAAAAGAAGAAAGAAGAGTAGTTCAGGAACGTTCGATACAAAGAGGGAGGTGATTTTTTCCTATTTAAATAATTCTGGTAAATTCATTTTTATTGGCTTCATTTTTAGCCCTATTCCCGGTTCCCTCAATAATGAGAAAAAATTGAACAAAACTCCTCCCCAATATGTTTTTGTAAGCCTAAACTTTGAGTGTAAGATATGCCGAAAAATCGTTTGAAGTGTTAAAGCCTTGACACTTCCAAGAAGTAGACACTGGTACTTTAAGTTTAGCACATGGCAATAACTACCCATGCCTTGCAACGCTGGTTTAATATTAATAATAATCTTATTTTTGTGCAAGTTTTATTGCGTACAATTCTCTTCATTTTATTATTTATTTATTTTTCTTCTTTTTTTTCCAGAGGCACTTCATATGGAAGGGATCGTTGTATAAACTTCAAA
This sequence comes from Artemia sinica, assembly GCA_027921565.1. Lineage (NCBI taxonomy): Eukaryota > Metazoa > Arthropoda > Branchiopoda > Anostraca > Artemiidae > Artemia > Artemia sinica. The sequence continues at coordinate 83,236,305 of CM051257.1, read as the reverse complement.
GGGGGCTCATTCGATTGGAAATCAAGAGTTCTAGTGACCTTTTTAAGGTTCAAAAGTATTGGAAGGCAACTAACACCCCTTCTACTCCCACAATTTCCCCAAACACGTCCAATCAAAATTTTGAGATAGCCATTTGTTTCTACGTAGTTTATTTCCAAATAGAAATTATGTTTTTGAGGTGGACACTCCCTCCACAGCTCTCAGAGCAAGGGCTGTAAGTTATGCCCTGGGGGCATATAAGGTTATTATAGAAAGCTTTGTCGTAGAAACTTCAAAAAGAGCTCAGTCGATTGGAAATTCAAAGGGCTAGTGCCCTTTTTAATAGTCGAAAGTGATGGGAGGGCAACTAACCCCCCTTTCACGCCCACCTTTTCCCCAAACATGTCCAATCAAAAATTTGAGATAGCCATTTTGTACAACGCAGTTGAAAATTCTGGAAATTAGGCGTTTGAGGATGACAACCCGCCCACAGTCCTCGGGGCAAGGGTTGTAAGTTATGCCCTGGGGGCATATAAGGTTATTATAGAAAGCTTTGTCGTAGAAACTTCAAAAAGGGCTCATTCGATGGGAAATTTAAATGGCTAGTGTCCTTTTTCTTAGTTGAAAGTCATTGGAAGGCAACTAACACCCCTTCCACGCCCACCATTTCCTCAAACACATCCAATCAAAATTTTGAGATAGCCATTTTGTTCAACGTAGTTGAAAGTTCTGGAAATTATATCTTTGAGCAGGGCACAACCCCCACAGTCTTCAGGGCAATGGTTATAAATTATGCCCTGGGGGCATATATGATTCTTATGGAAGGAATGCTCGTATAAACTTCAGAGAGAGCTCATTTGATTGGAAATTCAAAGTTCTAGTTCACTTTTTAAGCGTCGAAAGATTTCGGAGGGTAATCACCCCTCCACACCCTTTTTTCCAAATGCATCCAATAAAAATTTTGAGATAGCTATTTTGTTAATCATAGGCAGCGCTCGCGCTGCCTAAGTAAAGAACGATGTGGGCACAATGAGTATTTTTTTGTTTTTCTCCATACCCGGGCACTTCGTATCGAAGGAGTTGTCGTAGAAACTTCGAAAAGGGCTCATTCGATTGGAAATTGGAGTGGCTATTGCCCTTTTTAATAGTCGAAAGTGATTGGATGGCAACTAGCCCCCCCCCCCACACCCATCATCTCCCTAAACACATCCAATCAAAATTTTGAGATAGCCATTTTGTTCAGCGTAGTTGATTTCCAGATAGAAAATATGTTTTTGAGGAGAACACTCCCCCACAGCCCTCAGGGCAAGGGTTTTAAGTTATGCCCTGGGGGCATGTAAGGTTTTTAAAGAAGGCGTTGTCGTAGAAACTTCAAAAAAAGCTCATTCGACTGGAAATTCAAAGGGCTAGTGCCCTTTTTAATAGTCGAAAGTGATTGTAGGGCAACTAGCCCCCCCCCACACCCATCATCCCCTAAACACATCCAATCAAAATTTTGAGATAGCCATTTTGTTCAGCGTAGTTGATTTCCAGATAGAAAATATGTTTTTGAGGAGAACACTCCCCCACAGCCCTCAGGGCAAGGATTATGAGTTATGCCCTAGGGCATATAAGGTTTTTATTGAAATCTTTGTCGTAGAAACTTGTAAATGGCTCATTCGATTTGAAATTGAAAAAGATAGTACCCTTTTTAATAGTCAAAGTGATTTGTGGGCAACTAACCCCCCTCTCACTCCCACCATTTTCCAAACCACATTCAATCAAAATTTTTAGACAGCCATTTATTCAACGTGGTTGAAAGTTTTGGAAATTAGGTCTTTAAGGATGACAACCCCTCCCCCCACAGCCCTCAGGGTAAGGGTTGTAAGTTATGCCCTGGGGCATATAAAGTTTTTATTGCAAGCGTTGTCGTAGACACTTCAAAAGGGCTCATTGAATTGGAAATTGAAAGGGCTGGTGCCTTTTTTAATAGTTGAAAGTGATTGGATAGCGACTAACACCCCTCTCACGCCCACCATTTTCCAAATCACATCCAATCAAAATTATGAGATATCCATTTTGTTCAACGTGGTTGAACGTTCTGGAAATTAGGTATTTTAGGAGGATAACCCCCTCAGAGCCCTCAGTGCAAGGGTTGTAAGTTATGCCCTATGGGCAAATAAGGTTTATATAGAAAGTTGTTGTGTAAATCATAGGCAGCACGATCGCGCTTCCTAAGTAAAGAACGGGAACACTCGAGAACGAGACAAGAAATGGGATCTAAGTAAAGAGGAGGACACTCCCCCACAACCCTCAGGGAAAGGGTTTTTAGTTATGTCCTGGGGGCATATAAGAACGATGTTGGCACAATGTATTATTTATAAATTTTTTCGTTTTGAGCAGGGCACTTCGTATCGAAGAAGTAGTCGTAGAAACTTCAAAAAGCGCTTATTCAGTTGGAAATTGGAGTGGCTTGTGCCCTTTTTAATAATCGAAAGTGTTTGAAGGCGACTAACACCCCTCTCACGCCCACCATTTCCCCAAACACATCCAATCAAAATTTTGAGATAGCCATGTTGTTTAAAGTTGTTGAAGATTCTGGAAATTCGGTCTTAGAGGATGACAACCTCCCTAACAGACTTTAGGGTAAGGGTTTGAATTTATGCCCTGAAGGCATATAAGGTGTTTGTAGAAAGCGTTGTCGTTTCCAAAAGGGCTCATTCGATTGGAAATCGAAAGGCCTATTGCCCGTTTTAATAGTCGAAAGTGATTGGAAGGCTTTTCATTTTTATAGTAAAGATTGAAGTGGGTATAATGTATTATTTTTTGTTGTTGTTGTTGTTTAGACCAGGGCACATCGTATCGAAGGAGTTGTCGTGGGAACTTTGAAAAGGGCTCCTTCGATTGAAAATAGAAAGGGCTGATGCCCTTTTTAGTAGTCGAAAGTGATTTAAGGGCAACTAATCACCCTCCCACGCCAACCCTCCCATTTCTGCTCTTAAAATTTAACCAAATCAAAATAGCGTAAGTGTATCCAAGCTATCAAAGAAAGTAAACAGATTTTTTTGCGAATGGCATCGATAAATAAATCAGCATCGGCATCGATAATCAGCATCGATAAATAAATGAAACCCAAAACGAACAGAAATTACAATAATTAACCGAGTCAAACTCAAAACGAGCAGAAGTTAACATAAGTGGGGCGCAAAACCCCTATGCCTTCCAAGGCCAGAGCAAAATTTGCACTTTACTGAAAAAAATATAAATGTTTTTACTTTTATAACTTTAATAAATCAAATAATTTTAACATTTTGATTACTAAATATCAGTATATGTATATTAAACTGACAATGCACATTCATTTATATTTTTTCAGTAAAGTGCAAATTTTGTTCTGGCCTTGGGAAGGCATAGGGGTTTTGCGCCCAACTTATGCTAATTTCTGCTCGTTTTGAGTTTGACTCGGTTATTTATTGTAATTTCTGTTCGTTTTGGGTTTCATTTATTTATCGATGCTGATTTGTGGTAGTTTCACGCTTGGTAGATTATTTGATTTATTTTTGGTCATTTTTGTTTAACGGAGTTCTTTACTTTTCTTTGAAAAACTTATTTTGTGGAAAAAGTTTTTTAAATTAATCATGGTTCAAAGATCATATAACAAAAACTCTGGTGTCGACACAACCCCCAAGGGCCCGGGGGCAGGCGTTGTAAGTTGTGCCCTGGAGGCATATATGACTCTTATGGAAGGAATGCTCGTATAAACTTCAAAGAGGGCTCATTTTATATGAAATTGAAAGTTCTTTTTCACTTTTTAACAGTCAAAAGAGATTGGAGGGTACCTAGCCCCCCTCCCCTCCACACCCTTTTTTTCTCAAACCCGTCTGATAAGAACTTTGAGATAGTCATTAAAAAAAAATAGTTTAAAGACCATATAACAAAAACCCCGGGATCGACAGAGCCCCCCCCCCCCCCCAGGGCCTTAGGGAAGGCGTTGTAAGTTATTCCCTGGGGGAATATATGGTTCTTACGGAAGTTGATGCTTCTTAAAAACTTCAAAGAGGGCTCATTTGATTGAAAATTGAAAGTTCTAGTCCAGTTTTTCAGAGTCAAAAGAGATTGGAGGGAAACTAGCCCCCTTCATGCCTTTTTTTTCTAAATGCATCCGATAAAAATTTTGAGATAGCCATTAAGTTGAAAATTGTTCAGAAGTCAGATAACAAAAACTCAGGAGTCGACACAGCCCCCAGGGCCAGGAAATTGAAAGTTTTAATTCACTTTTTAACAGTAAAAAGTGATCGGAGGGCAGCTAGCCTCCCCCCCCACACTCCATTTATTTTTTTCCCAGAGGCACTTCATATAGAAGGGGTCTCGTATAAACTTCAAAGTGGGTTCATTCGATTGGAAAAGGGAGTTCTAGTGCGGTTTTTAAGAGTCAAATGTGATCGGAGGGCAACTAGCCCCCCCTCAAGCCCTTCTTCACCAAATGTATCCGATATAAAATTTGAGGTAGCCATTGCATCAGATAAAATTTTTGAGATAGCCATTTTGTTAAAAATAGTTCAAAGGTCAGATAACAAAATTCTGATGCCGATACAACCTCCCAGGGCCCGGGGACATGCGTTGTAAGTTTCGACCTGGGGTATATAAGGTTCTTATGGAAGGGATGCTCGTATAAACTTCAAAGAGGGCTGATTTGATTGGCAATTGAAGGTTCTAGTTCACTTTTTACAAATCAAAAGCGATCAGAGGGCAGCTAGCCCTCCCGCCCCTTCTCCCCATATTAATCAGGCAAAAATTTTGAGATAAACATTTTTTACAAAGGATTCAAAGTTAAGATAACAAAAACTTCGGTATCGATACAGCCCCACAGGGCCCGGGGGCAGGCGTTGTAAGTTATGCCCTGGGGGCATATAAGGTTCTTATGGAAGAGATGCTCGTATAAACTTCAAAGAGGGCTCATTTGGTTGAAAATAGAAAATTCTAGTTCACTTTTAGAAAGTCAAAAGAGACCGAAGGGCAAGTAGCCCCACCCTACGCCTTTTTTCTCCAAACCCATCTGATCAGAATTCTTAGATAGCCATTTTGTTAAAAATAGTTCAAACATCAGATTATAAAAACTTCGAGGTTGACACAAACCCATTTTTTCGCTTTGATTTTGTTACTTTGATACCAGTTTTAATACTTTGATGAACATTTGATTTTTTTTAGAAAGTTTGATTTTGAAATAAGGAATTTTTTATAAACTTGGAACTTTTTGCAATCAAAAACGAACAACAATTAATTAAAAAAAACTTTCCGAAAAATAAGTTTTTCAAAGAAAAGTAAAGGCCATTTTAAACTTAAGCTCAGCAGATACAAATAAAATTCAAACTCAAAACGACCAGAAATTACTATTAACGAATAAATGAAACCCAACACGAACAGATATTAAATAACCAATCATAGCAAAAAACATACAACAAGTAATAACATAAATGAATAAATAGATCTTAAAGTGAGTAATGCTTAGATTGAATGTGAAAATCAAGCTTAAAACGAAAAAAAATATTTTCCTATTGAAGTATAAATGAAACTTAAAACGAACAGAAATTAAATAAACAATCAGTGCAAACAAACATACAATAGATATTAATATAAATGAATAAATTAATCTTAAAACGAATGAAACTTAGATTGAATATGCAAATCAAGCTTGAAACGAATAAAAATCACTACAAACAAGAGTTTAGGTATCGCCTCCTTCTCCCTTTTCAACCAAATGAGCCCTCTCTTAAGTTTATACGAGCATCCCTTCTATAAGATCCGTATATACCCCCAGAATAAAACTTACAACGCCTGTCCCTGGGCCCTGGGGGGTTTCGTCAACCTTTAATTTTTAATCCATTCAAATGAGCCCTAATTTTATTCAAACACTTTTAATTTCCGTTCAAATGAGCCCTCTCTGAAGTTTACACGCGCATCCCTTTCATAAGAACCATATACGGCCCCAGGACATAGCTTACAATGCCAGTAGTAAGCAAGGTACTATTTCTGAGCCTTGTATAGCAATTCTTATGTTATTTGCGGCCTTTACGTTTCATGGTAGCTTTCCAAGGCATAGTCTACAGCCAGCGGTTATTTGGCGGTGTATAATGTCCTCAAACAGGTTTTTTTCTGTTTTTGTTGTCAATTATACAATGAATGTAGGTCATGAGTTCACATACACATTCTTAAAACTACACGTGATTAAACACGTTATAAAACTATGTGCTATTTGCTTATGTCCTGTTGGTACCATTCCAAACGAGTGGGGATTCCCCGCCTGTTCCTAAACATTGCAAAAAAGATAACAGTATGAACGGGGGATTCCCCGCGCAAATTTGTTTCAACTCCAAGTTTTTTTTTCAACCAGAGTGGTTTTTTGAAAGCATAGTGTGTACATGTGTGTAGGCTTTGTTGTTAAAAACTTGGACACTACAATCAGAATTGTTTGATCGACATTTAAAAAGGGGTAATGAGATTTGCGAATTGGAATAAAAATTTTTAACTAGAAATGGCTGAAAAGTGCTTTGGGGGAGATGGGGTGATTGTGTACTGCATAATACACATGTGATGTTTGGACAGTGTTGTCAGTTTAAAATAGTTTAACGTTCCCTTCGTCCCCCCATTTCTGAGGGCAGGGGAGGGGGGGGGGTCAACTTCGGAGGGAAAATAAAAAATACTCAGAATCGAAAATAAAGCGTGATCTGCCTCAAGGGGAAGGCTCAGAGGCCCTTCTTTCTCCCATTTCTGAGGGCAGGGGAGGGGGGAGGGGGGGGGGTCAATTTTGGAGGGAAAACCAAAAATACTCAGAATCGAAAATAAATGGGACCTGCCTCAAGGGGAAGGCTCAGAGGACCTTCGTTCCCCCATTTCTGAGGGCAGGGGAGGGGGGGGGTCAATTTTGGAGGGAAAACCAAAAATACTCAGAATCGAAAATAAATGGGATCTGCCTAAAGGGCAAGGCTCAGAGGCTCTTCGTTTCCCCATTTCTGAGGGCAGGGGAGGGGGAGTCAATTTTGGAGGGAAAACCAAAAATGCTCAGAATCGAAAATAAACGGGATCTGCCTCAAGGGCAAGGCTCAGAGGCCCCTCCTTCCTCCATTTCTGAGGGTTCGTTCCCCCATTTCTGAGGGCAGGGGGGGTCAATTTTGGAGGGAAAACCAAAAATACTCAGAATCGAAAATAAATGGGATCTGCCTCAAGGGAAGGCTCAGAGGCCCTTCGTTCCCCCATTTCTGAGGGCAGAGGAGGGGGAGTCAATTTTGGAGGGAAAATCAAAAATGCTCAGAATCGAAAATAAATGGGATCTGCCTCAAGGGGCAAGGCTCAGAGGCCCTTCGTTCCCCCATTTGTGAGGGCAGGGGAGGGGGGGGGGGTCAATTTTGGAAGGAAAACCAAAAATACTCAGAATCGAAAATAAACGGGATCTGCCTCAAGGGCAAGGCTCAGAGGCCCCTCCTTCCCCCTCAGAAAAAGTTTTAACAAGAAATGTCTGAAAAGTATTTTTTGGGGGGATGGAGCGATGACAGATTGGATGTCTCAGACTAGTGATAGTGCTGTACCGTGGTACGAATTGCTTGTGAAAAACCCAAATGAATTAGTTGAAAATAAAGTTTTAACAAGAAATGTCTGAAAAGTATTTTTTTTGGGGGGTTGGGGCGATGACAGAGTGGATGTCTTAGACTAGTTATAGTGCTGTACTCTGGCATGAATTGCTTTTGAAAACCCGGATGAATTAGTTGAAAATAAACTTTTAACAAGAAATGTCTGAAAAGTATTTTTTTTGGGGGGTGAGGGCGATGACAGAGTGGATGTCTTAGACTAGTTATAGTGCTGTACTGTGGTACGAATTGCTTGTGAAAAACCCGGATGAATTAGTTGAAAATAAAGTTTTAACAAGAAATGTCTGAAAAGTATTTTTTTGGGAGATGGGATGATGACAGAGTGGATGTCTTAGACTAGTGATAGTGCTCTACTGTGGTACGAATTGCTTTCGAAAACCCGGATGAATTAGTTGAAATAAAGTTTTAACAAGAAATGTCTGAAAAGTATTTTTTTTTGGGGGGTGGGGGCGATGACAGAGTGGATGTCTTAGACTAGTTATAGTGCTGTACTCTGGCATGAATTGCTTTCGAAAACCCCTGATGAATTTGTTGAAATAAAGTTTTAACAAGAAATGCTTTCGAAAACCCGGATGAATTAGTTGAAATAAAGTTTTAACAAGAAAGGTCTGAAAAGTAATTTTTTTTGGGGGGTGGGGGTGATGACAGAGGGAGTGCTGTACTCTGGCATGAATTGCTTTCGAAAACCCGGATGAATTAGTTGAAATAAAGTTTTAACAAGGAATGTCTGAAAAGTATTTTTTTGGGGGTGGGGGCGATGACACAGAGTGGATGTCTTAGACTAGTTATAGTGCTGTACTCTGGCATGAATTGCTTTCGAAAACTCGGATGAATTAGTTGAAATAAAGTTTTAACAAGAGATGTCTGAAAAGTATCTTTTTTGGGGGGGTGGGGGCGATGACAGAGTGGATGTCTTAGACCAGTTATAGTGCTGTACTCTGGCATGAATTGCTTTCGAAAACCCGGATGAATTAGTTGAAAATAAAGTTTTAACAAGAAATGTCTGAAAAGTATTTTTTTGGGGGGATGAGGGCGATGACAGAGTGGATGTCTTAGACTAGTTATAGTGCTGTACTGTGGTACGAATTGCTTGTGAAAAACCCGGATGAATTAGTTGAAAATAAAGTTTTAACAAGAAATGTCTGAAAAGTATTTTTTGGGGGATGGGATGATGACAGAGTGGATGTCTTAGACTAGTGATAGTGCTGTACTGTGGTACGAATTGCTTTCGAAAACCCGGATGAATTAGTTGAAAATAAAGTTTTAACAAGAAATGTCTGAAAAGTTTTTTGTTTTTTTTTTGTTAAACACAATTGGCTGAAATAAAAGCGGAACTCTTAAAATCACAACTCAAGGTCAGTAAATAATTCCTTTTGTTTTTTTTGTTATTTTTTCTTGTTAAACACGATTGGCCGAAATAAAAGCGGAACTTTTAAAATCACAACAACTAAAGGTCAGTAAATAATTCCTTTGTTGTTTTTTTTTGTTAAACACGAGCTATTGCAGAAAATAATTTCAAAGTACCAAGTCACATGATAGTTACGCTTTTGTAGAAAATAGTTTCAAAGTACCAAGTCACATTATAGTTACGCTATTGTAGAAAATAATTTCAAAGTACCAAGTCACATTATAGTTACGCTATTGTAGAAAATAATTTCAAAGTACCAAATCACATGATAGTTACGCTATTATAGAAAATAATTTCAAAGTACCAAGTCACATTATAGTTACGCTATTGTAGAAAATAATTTCAAAGTACCAAGTCACATGATAGTTACGCTATTATAGAAAATAATTTCAAAGTACCAAGTCACATGATAGTTACGCTATTGTAGAAAATAATTTTAAAGTACCAAGTCACATTATAGTTACGCTATTGTAGAAAATAATTTCAAACTACCAAGTCACATGATAGTTACGCTTTTGTAGGAAATAATTTCAAAGTACCAAGTCACATGATAGTTACGCTTTTGTAGAAAATAATTTCAAAGTACCAAGTCACATGATAGTTACGCTTTTGCAGAAAATAATTTCAAAGTACCAAGTCACATGATAGTTACGCTATTGTAGAAAATAATTTCAAAGTACCAAGTCACATTATAGTTACGCTATTGTAGAAAATAATTTCAAACTACCAAGTCACATGATAGTTACGTTTTTATAGAAAATAATTTCAAAGTACCAAGTCACATGATAGTTACGCTTTTGTAGAAAATAATTTCAAAGTACCAAGTCACATTATAGTTAAGCTATTGTAGAAAATAATTTCAAAGTACCAAGTCACATTATAGTTACGCAATTGTAGAAAATAATCTCAAAGTACCAAGTCACATGATAGTTACGTTATTATAGAAAATAATTTCAAAGTACCAAGTCACATTATAGTTACGCTATTGTAGAAAATAAATTCAAACTACCAAGTCACATGATAGTTACGTTTTTGTAGAAAATAATTTCAAAGTACCAAGTCACATTATAGTTACGCTATTGTAGAAAATAATTTCAAAGTACCAAGTCACATTATAGTTAAGCTATTGTAAAAAAATAATTTCAAAGTACCAAGTCACATGATAGTTACGCTTTTGTAAAAAATAATTTCAAAGTACCAAGTCACATGATAGTTACGCTAATGTAGAAAATAATTTCAAAGTACCAAGTCACATGATAGTTACGCTATTGTAGAAAATAATTTCAAAGTACCAAGTCACATGATAGTCACGGTATTGTAGAAAATAATTTCAAAGTACCATGTCACATTATAGTTACGCTATTGTAGAAAATAATTTCAAAGTACCAAGTCACATTATAGTTACGCTATTGTAGAAAATAATTTCAAAGTACCAAGTCACATGATAGTTACGCTATTATAGAAAGTAATTTCAAAGTACCAAGTCACATTATAGTTACGCTATTGTAGAAAATAATTTCAAACTACCAAGTCACATGATAGTTACGCTTTTGTAGAAAATAATTTCAAACTATCAAGTCACATTATAGTTACGCTATTGTAGAAAATAATTTCAAAGTACCAAGTCACATTATAGTTACGCTATTGTAGAAAATAATTTCAAAGTACCAAGTCACATTTAAGTTACGCTTTTGTAGAAAATAATTTCAAAGTACCAAATCACATGATAGTTACGCTATTGTAGAAAATAATTTCAAAGTACCAAGTCACATGATAGTTACGCTATTGTCGAAAATAATTTCAAAGTACCATGTCACATGATAGTTAGGCTTTTGTAGAAAATAATTTCAAAGTACCAAGTCACATGATAGTTACGCTATTGTAGAAAATAATTTCAAAGTACCAAGTAACATTATAGTTACGCTATTGTAGAAAATAATTTCAAAGTACCAAGTCACATGATAGTTACGCTTTTGTAGAAAATAATTTCAAAGTACCATGTCACATGATAGTTACGCTTTTGTAGAAAATAATTTCAAAGTACCAAGTCACATTATAGTTACGCTATTGTAGAAAATAATTTCAAAGTACCAAGTCACATGATAGTTACGCTTTTGTAGAAAATAATTTCAAAGTACCATGTCACATGATAGTTACGCTTTTGTAGAAAATAATTTCAAAGTACCAAGTCACATGATAGTTACGCTTTTGTAGAAAATAATTTCAAAGTACCATGTCACATGATAGTTACGCTTTTGTAGAAAATAATTTCAAAGTACAAGTCACATGATAGTTACGTTATTGTAGAAAATAATTTCAAAGTACCATGTCACATGATAGTTACGCTTTTGTAGAAAATAATTTCGAAGTACCAAGTCACATTATAGTTACTTTATTATAGAAAATAATTTCAAAGTACCATGTCACATGATAGTTACGCTATTGTAGAAAATAATTTCAAAGTACCAAGTCACATGATAGTTACGCTTTTGTAGAAAATAATTTCAAAGTACCAAGTCACATGATAGTTACGCTATTGTAGAAAATAATTTCAAAGTACCAAGTCACATGATAGTCACGGTATTGTAGAAAATAATTTCAAAGTACCATGTCACATTATAGTTACGCTATTGTAGAAAATAATTTCAAAGTACCAAGTCACATTATAGTTACGCTATTGTAGAAAATAATTTCAAAGTACCAAGTCACATGATAGTTACGCTATTATAGAAAATAATTTCAAAGTACCAAGTCACATTATAGTTACGCTATTGTAGAAAATAATTTCAAACTACCAAGTCACATGATAGTTACGCTTTTGTAGAAAATAATTTCAAACTATCAAGTCACATTATAGTTACGCTATTGTAGAAAATAATTTCAAAGTACCAAGTCACATTATAGTTACGCTATTGTAGAAAATAATTTCAAAGTACCAAGTCACATTTTAGTTACGCTTTTGTAGAAAATAATTTCAAAGTACCAAATCACATGATAGTTACGCTATTGTAGAAAATAATTTCAAAGTACCAAGTCACATGATAGTTATGCTATTGTAGAAAATAATTTCAAAGTACCATGTCACATGATAGTTAGGCTTTTGTAGAAAATAATTTCAAAGTACCAAGTCACATTATAGTTACGCTATTGTAGAAAATAATTTCAAAGTACCAAGTCACATTATAGTTACGCTATTGTAGAAAATAATTTCAAAGTACCAAGTCACATTTTAGTTACGCTTTGTAGAAAATAATTTCAAAGTACCAAATCACATGATAGTTACGCTATTGTAGAAAATAATTTCAAAGTACCAAGTCACATGATAGTTACGCTATTGTAGAAAATAATTTCAAAGTACCATGTCACATGATAGTTAGGCTTTTTTCGAAAATAATTTCAAAGTACCAAGTCACATGATAGTTACGCTATTGTAGAAAATAATTTCAAAGTACCAAGTAACATTATAGTTACGCTATTGTAGAAAATAATTTCAAAGTACCATGTCACATGATAGTTACGCTTTTGTAGAAAATAATTTCAAAGTACCAAGTCACATGATAGTTACGCTTTTGTAGAAAATAATTTCAAAGTACCAAGTCACATTATAGTTACGTTATTGTAGAAAATAATTTCAAAGTACCATGTCACATGATAGTGACGTGCGCGCACGTAACCCCATCTAATTTTTTTTTCACAATTTCCTGTATTAAATTTCTTGGGACTTTGAAATTATTTTCTACAATAGCGTAACTATCATGTGACCTGGTACTTTGAAATTATTTTCTACAATAGCGTAACTATCATGTGACTTGGTACTTTGAAATTATTTTCTACAATAGCGTAACTATCATGTGACTTGGTACTTTGAAATTATTTTCTACAAAAGCGTAACTATCATGTGACTTGGTACTTTGAAATTATTTTCTACAATAGCGTAACTATAATATGACATGGTACTTTGAAATTATTTTCTACAATAGCGTAACTATCATGTGACTTGGTACTTTGAAATTATTTTCTACAAAAGCGTAACTATCATGTGACTTGGTACTTTGAAATTATTTTCTACAAAAGCGTAACTATCATGTGACTTGGTACTTTTAAATTATTTTCTACAATAGCGTAACTATCATGTGACTTGGTAGTTTGAAATTATTTTCTACAATAGCGTAACTATAATGTGACTTGGTACTTTGAAATTATTTTCTACAATAGCGTAACTATCATGTGACTTGGTACTTTGAAATTATTTTCTATAATATCGTAACTATCATGTGACTTGGTACTTTGAAATTATTTTCTACAATAGCATAACTATAATGTGACTTGGTACTTTGAAATTATTTTCTATAATAGCGTAACTATCATATGACTTGGTACTTTGAAATTATTTTCTATAATAGCGTAACTATCATGTGACTTGGTACTTTGAAATTATTTTCTATAATAGCGTAACTATCCTGTGACTTGGTACTTTGAAATTATTTTCTATAATAGCGTAACTATCATGTGAGTTGGTACTTTAAAATTATTTTCTACAAAAGCGTAACTATCATGTGACTTGGTACTTTGAAATTATTTTCTATAATAGCATAACTATCATGTGACTTGGTACTTCGAAATTATTTTCTATAATAGCGTAACTATCATGTGACTTGGTACTTTGAAATTATTTTCTACAAAAGCGTAACTATCATGTGACTTGGTACTTTGAAATTATTTTCTACAATAGCGTAACTATCATGTGACATGGTACTTTGAAATTATTTTCTATAATAACGTAACTACAATGTGACTTGGTACTTTGAAATTATTTTCTACAAAAGCGTAACTATCAGGTGGCATGGTACTTTGAAATTATTTTCTACAATAACGTAACTATAATGTGACTTGGTACTTTGAAATTATTTTCTATAATAGCGTAACTATCATGTGACTTGGTACTTTGAAATTATTTTCTACAATAGCGTAACTATCATGTGACTTGGTACTTTGAAATTATTTTCTACAAAAGCGTAACTATCATGTGACATGGTACTTTGAAATTATTTTCTACAAAAGCGTAACTATCATGTGACTTGGTACTTTGAAATTATTTTCTACAAAAGCGTAACTATCATGTGACATGGTACTTTGAAATTATTTTCTACAAAAGCGTAACTATCATGTGACTTGGTACTTTGAAATTATTTTCTCCAATAGCGTAACTATAATGTTACTTGGTACTTTGAAATTATTTTCTACAATAGCGTAACTATCATGTGATTTGGTACTTTGAAATTATTTTCTACAAAAGCGTAACTATCATGTGACTTGGTACTTTGAAATTATTTTCTACAATAGCGTAACTATAATGTGACTTGGTACTTTGAAATTATTTTCTATAATAGCGTAACTATCATGTGACTTGGTACTTTGAAATTATTTTCTACAATAGCGTAACTATAATGTGACTTGGTACTTTGAAATTATTTTCTAAAATATCTTAACTATAATGTGACATGGTACTTTGAAATTATTTTCTACAATACCTTGACTATCATGGGACTTGGTACTTTGAAATTATTTTCTACAATAGCGTAACTATCATGTGACTTGGTACTTTGAAATTATTTTCTACAATAGCGTAACTATCATGTGACTTGGTACTTTGAAATTTTTTTTACAAAAGCGTAACTATCATGTGGCTTGGTACTTTGAAATTATTTTTTTACAATAGCGTAACTATAATGTGACTTGGTACTTTGAAATTATTTTCTACAATAGCGTAACTATAATGTGACTTGGTACTTTGAAATTATTTTCTACAAAAGCGTAACTATCATGTGACTTGGTAGTTTGAATTTATTTTCTACAATAGTGTAACTATAATGTGACTTGGTACTTTGAAATTATTTTCTATAATAACGTAACTATCATGTGACTTGGTACTTTGAGATTATTTTCTACAATTGCGTAACTATAATGTGACTTGGTACTTTGAAATTATTTTCTACAATAGCTTAACTATAATGTAACTTGGTACTTTGAAATTATTTTCTACAAAAGCGTAACTATCATGTGACTTGGTACTTTGAAATTATTTTCTATAAAAACGTAACTATCATGTGACTTTATAGTTTGAAATTATTTTCTACAATAGCGTAACTATAATGTGACTTGGTACTTTGAAATTATTTTCTACAATAGCGTAACTATCATGTGACTTGGTACTTTGAAATTATTTTCTACAAAAGCGTAACTATCATGTGACTTGGTACTTTGAAATTATTTTCTACAAAAGCGTAACTATCATGTGACTTGGTACTTTGAAATTATTTTCTACAAAAGCGTAACTATCATGTGACTTGGTAGTTTGAAATTATTTTCTACAATAGCGTAACTATAATGTGACTTGGTACTTTGAAATTATTTTCTATAATAGCGTAACTATCATGTGATTTGGTACTTTGAAATTATTTTCTACAATAGCGTAACTATAATGTGACTTGGTACTTTGAAATTATTTTCTACAATAGCGTAACTATAATGTGACTTGGTACTTTGAAACTATTTTCTACAAAAGCGTAACTATCATGTGACTTGGTACTTTGAAATTATTTTCTACAATAGCTCGTGTTTAACAAAACAAAACAACAAAGGAATTATTTACTGACCTTTAGTTGTTGTGATTTTAAAAGTTCCGCTTTTATTCCAGCCAATCGTGTTTAACAAAAAAAAATAACAAAAAAAAAACAAAAGGAATTATTTACTGACCTTGAGTTGTGATTTTAAGAGTTCCGCTTTTATTTCAGCCAATTGTGTTTAACAAAAAAAACAAAAAACTTTTCAGACATTTCTTGTTAAAACTTTATTTTCAACTAATTCATCCGGGTTTTCGAAAGCAATTCGTGCCACAGTACAGCACTATCACTAGTCTTAGACATCCACTCTGTCATCATCCCATCCCCCAAAAAAATACTTTTCAGACGTTTCTTGTTAAAACTTTATTTTCAACTAATTCATCCGGGTTTTTCACAAGCAATTCGTACCACAGTACAGCACTATAACTAGTCTAAGACATCCACTCTGTCATCGCCCTCATCCCCCCCAAAAATACTTTTCAGACATTTCTTGTTAAAACTTTGTTTTCAACTAATTCACCCGGGTTTTCGAAAGCAATTCATGCCAGAGTACAGCACTATAACTAGTCTAAGACATCCCCTCTGTCATCGCCCCCACCCCCCAAAAAAAGATACTTCTCAGACATTTCTTGTTAAAACTTTATTTCAACTAATTCATCCGAGTTTTCGAAAGCAATTCATGCCAGAGTACAGCACTATAACTAGTCTAAGACATCCACTCTGTCATCGCCCCCACCCCCCAAAAAAATACTTTTCAGACATTTCTTGTTAAAACTTTATTTCAACTAATTCATCCGGGTTTTCGAAAGCAATTCATGCCAGAGTACAGCACTCCCTCTGTCATCGCCCCCACCCCCCAAAAAATTACTTTTCAGACCTTTCTTGTTAAAACTTTATTTCAACTAATTCATCCGGGTTTTCGAAAGCATTTCTTGTTAAAACTTTATTTCAACTAATTCATCCGGGTTTTCGAAAGCAATTCATGCCAGAGTACAGTACTATAACTAGTCTAAGACATCCACTCTGTCATCGCCCCCACCCCCCCAAAAAATACTTTTCAGACATTTCTTGTTAAAACTTTATTTCAACTAATTCATCCGGGTTTTCGAAAGCAATTCGTACCACAGTAGAGCACTATCACTAGTCTAAGACATCCACTCTGTCATCGTCCCATCTCCCAAAAAAATACTTTTCAGACATTTCTTGTTAAAACTTTATTTTCAACTAATTCATCCGGGTTTTTCACAAGCAATTCGTACCACAGTACAGCACTATAACTAGTCTAAGACATCCACTCTGTCATCGCCCTCACCCCCCAAAAAAAATACTTTTCAGACATTTCTTGTTGAAAGTTTATTTTCAACTAATTCATCTGGGTTTTCGAAAGCAATTCATGCCAGAGTACAGCAGTATAACTAGTCTAAGACATCCACTCTGTCATCGCCCCCACCCCCCCAAAAAAATACTTTTCAAACATTTCTTGTTAAAACTTTATTTTTAACTAATTCATTTGGGTTTCTCACAAGCAATTCGTACCACGGTACAGCACTATCACTAGTCTGAGACATCCAGTCTGTCATCACTCCATCCCCCCAAAAAATACTTTTCAGACATTTCTTGTTAAAACTATTTCTGAGGGGGAAGGAGGGGCTTCTGAGCCTTGCCCTTGAGGCAGATCCCGTTTATTTTCGATTCTGAGTATTTTTGGTTTTCCTTCCAAAATTGACCCCCCCCTCCCCTGCCCTCACAAATGGGGGAACGAAGGGCCTCTGAGCCTTGCCCCTTGAGGCAGATCCCATTTATTTTCGATTCTGAGTATTTTTGGTTTTCCCTCCAAAATTGACCCCCCCCCTGCCCTCAGAAATGGGGGAACGAACCCTCAGAAATGGAGGAAGGAGGGGCCTCTGAGCCTTGCCCTTGAGGCAATCCCGTTTATTTTTGATTCTGAGTATTTTTGGTTTTCCTTCCAAAATTGACCCCCCCCCTCCCCTGCCCTCACAAATGGGGGAACGAAGGGCCTCTGAGCCTTGCCCCTTGAGGCAGATCCCATTTATTTTCGATTCTGAGCATTTTTGGTTTTCCCTCCAAAATTGACTCCCCCTCCCCTGCCCTCAGAAATGGGGGAACGAAGGGCCTCTGAGCCTTGCCCTTGAGGCAGATCCCATTTATTTTCAATTCCGAGTATTTTTGGTTTTCCCTCCAAAATTGACCCCCTCCCCTGCCCTCAGAAATGGGGGAACGAAGGGCCTCTGAGCCTTCCCCTTGAGGCAGATCCCATTTATTTTCGATTCTGAGTATTTTTGGTTTTCCTTCCAAAATTGACCCCCCCCTCCCCCTCCCCTGCCCTCAGAAATGGGAGAACGAAGGGCCTCTTCGTTTACCTTGAGGCAGATCACGCTTTATTTTCGATTCTGAGTATTTTTTATTTTCCCTCCGAAATTGACCCCCCCCCTCCTCTGCCCTCAGAAATGGGGGGACGAAGGGAACGTTAAACTATTTTAAACTGACAAAACTGTCCAAACATCACATGTGTATTATGCAGTACACAATCACCCCATCTCCCCCAAAACACTTTTCAGCCATTTCTAGTTAAAATTTTTATTCCAATTCGCAAATCTCATTACCCCTTTTTAAATGTCGATCAAACAATTCTGATTGTAGTGTCCAAGTTTTTAATAACAAAGCCTACACACATGTACACACTATGCTTTCAAAAAACCACTCTGGTTGAAAAAAAACTTGGAGTTGAAACAAATTTGCGCGGGGAATCCCCCGTTCATACTGTTATCTTTTTTGCAATGTTTAGGAACAGGCGGGGAATCCCCACTCGTTTGGAATAGTACCAACAGGACATAAGCAAATAGCACATAGTTTTATAACGTGTTTAATCACGTGTAGTTTTAAGAATGTGTATGTGAACTCATGACCTACATTCATTGTGTAATTGACAACAAGAACAGAAAAAAACCTGTTTGAGGACATTATACACCACCAAATAACCGCTGGCTGTAGACTATGCCTTGGAAAGCTACCATGGAACGTAAAGGCCGCAAATAACATAAGAATTGCTATACAAGGCTCAGAAATAGTACCTTGCTTACTACTAATGCCTGCCCCCCGGGCCCTAGGTGGTTGTGTCAACACTGGAGTTTTTGTTATCTGACCTTTGAACTATTTTATAAAATGGTTATCTTAAAATTTGTTTCGGATGGGTTTGTGAAAAAAGGGCGTGGCGGGGGCTAGGGACCTTCTGATCTCTTTTGACTCTTAAAAATTGAACTGCAACTTTTAATTTCCATTCAGATCGGTCCTCAATGAAGTTCTTACGAGCATCCCTTCCATAAGAACCATATATACCCTCAGAGGATAATTTGCAACGCCTGCCCCCGGGCCCTGGGTGGTTGTGTCGACACCGAAGTTTTTTTTATCTGACCTTTGAACTATTTTTAACATAAAGGCTATCTGAAAATTTTAACGATTACTTTTGACTTATAAAAAGTGAACTAGAACTTTCAATTTCCAATCAAATGAGCCCTCTTTGAAGTTATTACGAGCATCTCTTCCATAAGAACCTTATAAGCCCCCAGGGCATAACTTACAACGCCTGCCCCCGGGCCTTGTGGGGCTGTATCGACACCGAAGTTTTTGTTATCTGAACTTTGGATTCTTTTTAACAAAATGTTTATCTCAAAGCGTCTGTCTGATTAATTTGGGGAAAAGGGCCGGGGAGGGGGGCTAGCTGCCCTCCGATCACTTTTGATTAGTAAAAAGTGAACTAGAACCTTCAATTGCCAATCAAATGAGCCCTCTTTGAAGTTTATACGAGCATCCCTTCCATAAGAACCTTATATACTCCCAGGTCAAAACTTACAACGCCTGTCCCCGGGCCCTAGAGGTTGTATTGGTATCAGAATTTTTTTATCTGACCTTTGAACTATTTAAAAAAAATAGCTATCTCAAAAGTTTTATCTGATGCAATGGCTACCTCAAATTTTCTATTGGATATATTTGGTGAAAAAAGGGCTTGGGGGGGCTAGTTGCCCTCCGATCACCTTTGACTCTTAAAAAGCGCACTAGAACTCCCGTTTTCAATCGAATGAACCCCCTTTGAAGTATATACAAGACCCCTTCTATATGAAGGGCCTCTGGGAAAAAAAAATGGAGTGTGGGGGAAGGCTAGCTGCCCTCCGATCACTTTTTACTCTTAAAAAGTGAATTAAAACTTTCAATTTCCAGTCAAATGAGCCCTCTATGACGTTTGTACGAGAATCCCTTCCATAACAGCCATATATGCCCCCAGGGCATAACTTACAACGCCTACCCCAATGCCCTGGGGGGCTGTGTCGACACCGAATTTTTTTTTATCTGAACTCTGAACTATTTTTTAACAATATGTCTATGTCAAAATTTTTATCTAATTCGTTTAGGGCGTGGAGGGGGGGGGGCTAGTTGCCCTCCGATCTCTTTTGACTCTTAAAAAGTGAACGAGAACTGTCAATGTCCAAGTAGAACAAAATGGCTATCTTAGAATTTTGATTGGATGTGTTTGGGGAAATGGTGGGCGTGGAAGGGGTGTTAGTTGCCTTTCAATCATTTTTGACCCTTAAAAAGGGCACTAGAACTCTCGATCTATAATCGAATGAGCCCCCTTTGAAGTTTATACGACGACCCCTTCCTTATGAAGTGCCTCTGGGAAAAAAATAATAAATATATAAATAATAAAACATTGGAGCCGTATGGCCTTTACTATAGGCAACGCTATAGCGATGCCTCTGAAAGTTTGGTACTTTTGCACTTAATGGTACACAGCGCTATAGACTGTCCAACGAATACAGTCATGGAGATCCGTAAAGCGGTTAATTGCTATCTAAATTGATCGAAGAGCGTGGTTTCTCATTGAATTTACAATATTTAAACTGTTGTTTTTGGGGTTTAGGGAGGGGGGGGAGGTACCTAGGTTAGGTTAGGTTACGTATTTAATATATGCTTTGCTTTACCCCCATCCCCTTAATGTGCAAATATATAGCCCAAATTTGTTTCTAAACTATTATATATTCATCCTATTTTTTTTTTTTTTTTATTAGCATTAACCAAACTCGACTTCTTTCGTGTGTACCATTAAGTGTAACATTACCAGAAATTTCGGGTGAAGTATGCTAAGTAACATGAAACCAGTCACCAGTTAATGCACACCCTTAAGGGCTGTGCATTAACTATTAAGACTTACTAGTGTTTCTGGCCTTTTTTAAAAGTTCCCAGGAATTTTTGTAAAATTATTTTCAAATATATAGGACAGAAGGATAAATTGTTGTTGTTTAGTTGGAAGGGGGAATAGTTTTACATTGAAGAAGTATAAAAGAAAGGACGCCAAAAAAAATAACCGATAAATGAAGGGTGAATAACAGATAAATAATTATAAATTAACCGATAAATAATTGAATGAATTGGACCAATTCATTCAAATCAGCTGTTGTCACCTCTAACAAAACGGGCTGAATGACATTTTGTAGTTATGTTATTAATTCGAGGTGGGTTGAGCTGAATGTGGTTAATTTGAAAGGGGTTGAGTGAGGCAGGTTTGGTTTAAACGGGGGTTGAGTTGAATGAGGATTGAGTTAAACGAGGGTTGAATTGCGCAAAAGGTGGGTAGAATGGGGATTGAAACAAATGCGGGTTGAGTTACACAAGGATTGAATTACACGGAGGTTGAGTTGAACGAGGGTTGGGCTGGATTCGGTCGAGCTCTACGGACACAGAGCGAGTGAGGTTAAGTGGAATGGGGATTGATTAAGTTTTACGAAGGAGGGTTAAGTTTTACGAGGTTCAGTTGCTCGAGGGCTTAATTAAACGAGGCCTGAGTTGCATGAGGGCTAGTTGGACGAAGATTTGAGCTTAACGGGATTTGAGCTTGACGAGGGTTCAGTTAAACGGAGGTTCAGTTGTACGGGGGTTGAGTTGCATAAGGGTTCAGCTACATGGGGACTCAGTTGCACGGAGGCTCATTTGTACCTGGGCCAAAAGCACTAGGGCTCAGTATCACAAGGGTTCAGTTGAACCTATAAAGAGGGTTGTGTTCAGACAATATTTTTCATTAATATAAAAAAAGCCTAGAAGGCAGCCCAGAAATAGATACCAAGTTTATGGCCTTTTAAGCTTCCTTCAGGTGAATACACGTAAGATTTTGAACAATGAAATTTAAATAACATGAGGGGGCATCCGGATTTTACGAATGTCTTGGTGGAGCATGGCCTGAAATTTGCTGGGAACCACTGATATACCGTTCTGCGTTTCTTGGAATTTTCAATGTAAAAATCAGGCGAAATTGGTGTAATTCGTGTAGTCGGCAAAATGACTGTGGTAATGAAAATCTGATCTCAATTTCTAAAAAAAGACGATTACGAAACTTGTGAAAAATGCCAAGAATTGCCAAAAGTTAGATGACGCTGGTAATTAACACTATTAGAACCAAAGTTTGAATTTCAATAGGTGAAATGTTTTTTTGTCGTTTCATCATGACCCCCTTTTTCCTATACTCTTAATATTGAGTTACAGAAGAAGAGGCCTAGTCAGTGAGTTACACATATTTATAAGTAGTAGGTTTAATGTGTCACTGAGTTATATATTTCTGTATATAACTTATATAGGCCTAGTCAGTGAGTTACACATATTTTAAGTAGTAGGCTAAATATGTCACTGAGTTATATATTTCTGTATATAACTTATATGCCTAGTCAGTCAGTTACACATATTTATAAGTAGTAGGCTAAATATGTCACTCAGTTATATATTTCTGTATATAACATATATAGGCCTAGTCTGTGAGTTACACATATTTATAAGTAGTAGGTTTAATGTGTCACTGAGTTATATATTTCTGTATATAACTAATATAGGCCTAGTCAGTGAGTTATGTATATTTATAAGTAGTAGGTTAAATATGTCACTGAGTTATTGCCTTTGCAAAACAAAAGTGATCCGTTTATCTGGCCTCCCCCTGGCCATTCAGCATGTCCCCAGGTGGCGATAGGAGAACGCTCTACAGATATGTAGGGTACCTCCATAGGAGGCATGGACCAAGGGGGGACCTTGTCCCTGGGGGTCCATAATAGAATCTGGGGCACCCTTGCCCGGGGTCATAAATACAGGCGGAGGAGGAAGAAGGCCCCTCAAATGTACACTCAAAAGGGCCCACTTGTTTATCCACAAGTTCCATGAGTTGCAAACCTTCTCCCAGCAATGGGTTAAATTGCATGGTGATGCAGAACACCATCGCGGGAGGATCCTCTATAGGAGGACAACTGTGGCAGGGCGTAAGATCCAGATCTATGGACAACGGCCTCTGCAAAGGGCTGCCTCGACCTTTTCGGGGTACCTGCAAGACTGGGGACCTTGCGATCAACTCTATTCCCACTTGAGGAGTGGCGCCCCTTGAGGAAATTATAGCCTAGTAAACGACACAGCATTCGCACGGGATTCTGACTAATGGACAATTCTTCTGGGATTGGTATGTTTTGATGGGCGTCTTTGGGCTGAAAAACCTCTTCCTAGCTAATTTATCTATTACGGGTTGCCTCCCCGTAGTAGCATAATATTTGTAGGCATGAATATATAATGAGTCGGAGGTAATAGGCTTGAGATTGTCTGTGCAGGATTTCGACTCTTGTTGATAGAAGAGCATCGCCAAGCGCTGAAAACCATGTTGTGACCAAGATGGGCCCAGGATTGCACAAAGCCTCCATTCGTGGAGGTCCCAGGGACTTCTTGCTGTCCGGTTCTAAGCCGGCTTAAGCACTTCGGTGTAGACTTGAGAAGATATGTGATCCCCGTCCTGCACTGGTATCCGGGATCATTGCTTTTCCTGAGGCGAAAAAAATTTCAATGATTTAAAGAACATGAAAATTGGAACTTGGAATGTTACGACATTAAAAAATGACTATCGTATCGACATTTTGACTGACGAATTCAGACGATTCGAACTGGATCTATTAGGAGTTTCAGAAACTCATATCCCAGGGGGTAGGAAGCATGAAATTAGGTGATATAGAATTTGTTTACTCAGGCAGGAAGGATGGGTTACATAGACAGGGAGTAGGGCTCATGATGAATAAGGAAGCTGCTAAGTCTTGTTTAGGCTGGGAAGGTATTAATAATAGAATACTAATTGCTCATTTTATGACTAGAAAGTTCAAGGTATCAGTTATAGTAGTATACGCCCCTGTAGAACCGACTGATGGAGATACTAGTGACTCAGATGAATTTTACTTACAGTTACAGGAGCAAATAGACAAGGTCCCAGGTAGAAATATGATGTTATTGCTGGGAGATTTTAACGCCCAGGTTGGTAGAAATATGGATAGATGGTATCCCAGCTTAGGTAAATTTGGTGTAGGAAAAGAAAACAGTAATGGATACAGACTTTTGCAATTTTGTAGGTATAACAATCTAGTTATAACCAATACGGTGTTTGGTCATAAAATGGCTCATAAGCTAACATGGTATTCACGTGATGGTAAGACAGCAAACCTTATTGATTATGTTATAGTAAATCGAAGACTGGCAGGATCAATACAAGATACTAGGGTATATAGGAGTGCTGTTATTGATGTTAAAAGTAAAGATCACCATCTAGTAGTGTCAAGGGTTAATTTAAAGCTGAAATATCGGAAGGGTAATTACCTCCCGGGAAGTTATGATGTTAGTAGACTCCAGGATGAGAAATTGAGAGAAACTTTCCAGGAACAGTTGAATACTAAACTTGAGAGTTTAAAATTTGATAATGTGGAAGATGGTTGGAATAATTTTAGAAAAATAATTTGTGAAGTTGCTGAAGGTGTATTAGGGAAGAAAGCTAGAGCTGCAGCTAAGAATATTAGTGAAAAAGCTTTAAGTTTAATAGAAAGGAGAAAGGACTTCTACAAGAAATATCTGAGTGATAGATCACATGAAAACAAAAGAAATGTAAAGAAAGTGGAGAAAGCATTGAAATATGAACTAAGGAGGTGTGAAGTGGAGGCCATGGATAAAATTGCCGAGGATTTAGAAGATGCAGCTAGACGGCATAATAGTAAAATATTGTACTGGCACGTTAACAAATTGAGAGGTAGTAGTCAATCCGGACTTGTCCCAGTTAAAGATAGGAATGGGGTGGCAATTAGCGATAAGACAAAAGCTAAAGCGAGATGGGCCGAACATTTTGAGAATTTGCTTAACCGAGATAGAGTTGCAGGAAAAAATATAGAGGAAAATGAAAAAGTTTGTGATACCTTGGATGTGAAGGAAGATTTGTTTTGTGAGGAGGAATTAGAAACAGTACTAAAAGGATTAAAGAATAATAAGGCTCCAGGTGCTGATAGGGTAGTAAATGAGTTTCTTAAATATGGTGGCTCTGAGGTTAGAAATAAGTTATTGGAGATTATGAATATGATTTTTGAAAAAGGGGAAGTACCTAATGATTTTAGGAAAACCTTAATTAAGCCACTTTATAAGAAAGGTGATAAAAGTGAGTGTGGTAATTATCGAGGCATTAGTCTGGTCTCTGTAGGTAGCAAATTGCTTAGTAATATGATACTTTTTAGACTGAGAGATGCCGTAGACAAAGTTTTAAGAGAAGAGCAGTGCGGTTTTAGAAAAGGTAGAGGATGTGTTGACCAAATTTTCACTCTTAGGTTAATAATTGAGAAGTGCCTAAGTTTTCAAACACCTTTGGTCCTTATTTTTATAGATTATGAGCAAGCGTTCGATTCTGTTGATAGAGGAGCTTTAGTAAAGGTTTTATCCTTGTATGGTATACCAGACAAATACATTAAAGTGATTAGTGCTATGTACGAGAATAACACTGCTGCGGTTAAGGTAGGAAATGAGGTTAGCAGCTGGTTTTGTATTAAATCAGGAGTTAAGCAGGGTTGTGTTCTATCCCCCTTTATATGGATTATTTTGATGGACTTTGTTTTAAGGAGCACAGGAAAGGCAATGGGAGACCACGGAATCAAATGGGGAGGAAAAAGTCTCCTGGACTTGGATTATGCTGATGATTTAAGCATCCTAGATGAAAGTGTGAGCAAAATGAATGAAGTTTTAGAGGTTTTGCGAGTTCAGGGTGCTAGTATTGGTTTGAAAATTAATGTTAGGAAGACCAAGTCACTAAGGCTAGGAATAAGTGAAGATGAAAAGGTGACGTTGGGTAATGAAAAGATTGATCAGGTGGGCAGTTTCACTTACCTTGGTAGTATTATTAGTAAAGATGGTGGGAGCAGTGACGATGTTAAAAATAGAATAGCCAAGGCTCAGGGTGTTTTTTCACAGTTAAAAAAAGTCTGGAAGAATAGGAAGATAAGTCTGCAAACCAAGATTAGAATCTTAGAAGCTACAGTGATGACAGTGGTCAAATATGGCTCTGAAGCATGGACGCTCCGAAAAGCGGATGAAGATTTGCTAGATGTTTTCCAGAGAAATTGCTTAAGGATTGTTCTGGGTACCCGGCTGACTGACCGTATTTCAAACAATAGGCTATACGAAAAATGTGGTTCAATACCACTTTCTAGGTCTATAATGAAAGAAAGGTTGAGGTGGTTAGGGCATGTTGTTCGGATGAAGGATGACAGATTGCCGAAGATTGTTCTTTTCGGCCAACCATCTAGGGCTAAACGGAAAGCAGGTCGTCCCCGTCTGGGTTGGGAGGACGTCATAAAGAAAGATTTAAAGGAAATGGGAACTTCGTGGGCGGGTGTAAAAAGGGAGGCTTTGAATAGATTGGGGTGGAGGAGGAGCGTGCGTAGCTGTGTTGGCCTCAGGCGGCTTGGTGCTGCGATGAGTTGTTAGTAGTAGTAGTAGTAGTAACACCAGAACGATCCTGGCACAATGTATTATTTATTTTATTTTATTTTTTTATTTGGTTTCTTTCATTTAGACCAGGGCACTTCGTATCGAAGGAGTTGTCGTAGAAACTTTGAAAAGGGCTCATTTGGTTGGAAATTGAAAGAACTTGTGCACTTTTTAATAGCTAAAAGTGATTTCCAGGCAACTAACATCCCTTCTACGCTCACCATTTCCCCAAACACATCCAATCAAAATTTGAGATAGCCATTTTGTTCAACTTAGTTGAAAGATCTGGAAATTATGTCTTTGAGGATGACCTCCTCCCCCCCCCCAAACCCTCAGGGCAAGGGTTGTAAGTTTTGCCCTAGGGGCAAATAAGGTTTTACAGAAAGTGTTGTCGTAGAAACTTCAAAAAGGGCTTATTCATGAGGAATTCAAAAGGGCTAGTGCCCTTTTTAAATGTCGAAAGTGATTGGAGAGCAATTAACCCCCATCTCATTACCACCGTTTCCCCGATCACTTCCAATCAAAATTTTGAGATAGGATGACAACACCCCCCCCCCCACAGTCCTCAGGGCAAGGGTTGTAAGTTGTGCTCTGAGGGCACATAAGGTATTTATAGTGTTGTGGTTGAAACTTCAAAAAGGGCTCATTCAATTGGAAATGGAAAGGGCTAGTGCCCTTTTTAATAGTGGACAGTGATTGGAGGGCAATTAACCCCCGTCTCACGCCCACCGTTTCCCCAAACACATCCAATCAAAATTTTGAGATAAGCATTTTGTTCAACGTAGATGAAAGGTCCGGAAATTTTGTCTTGCAGGATGACACTTCAAGTTCAAGCTCTTTTAATCTTTAAACTAATTACACCCGCTATATCACTATAACCACACTCACCCATAGCCCTCAGGGCAAGGGTTTTCAGTTATACCCTGTGGATATATAAGGTTCTTATAGGAAGCGTTGTCGTAGAAACTTCAAAAGGGCTCATTTGATTGGAAATTAAAAGGGCTAGTGCCCTTTTTAACAGTCTAAAGTAATTGGAGGGCAACCAACCCCCCTCTCACGCCCACCATTTACCAAAACACATCCAATCAAAATTTTGAGATGCCATTTTGTTCAACGTAGTTTAATGTTCTGGAAAGTAGGTCTTTGAGGATGTCAACTCCCCCCCCCCACAATCCTTTGGGCAAGGGTTGTAGGAAGCATTGTCGTAGAAACTTTAGAAAGGGCTCATTTGATTGAAAGGGTCAGTGCCCTTTTTAGTAGTCGAAAGTAATTGAAGGGCAACCAACCCCCCTCTCAGGCCCACCGTTTCCCCAAACACATCCAATCAAAATTTTGAGATAAGCATTTTGTTCAACGTAGATGAAAGGTCCGGAAATTTGTCTTGCAGGATGACACTTCAAGTTCCAAGTTCTTTTAATTTTTAAACTAATTTCACTCACTATAACAACACTCACCCACAGCCCTCAGGGCAAGGGTTGTAAATTATACCCGGTTCAACGTAGTTGAAAGTTCTGGAAAGTAGGTCTTTGAGGATGACAACCCCTCCACAACCCTCAGGGCAAGGGTTTTAAGTTATGCCCTGGGGGCGTATGAGGTTTAATAGAAAGTGTTGTCGTAGACACTTCAAAAATGGCTCATTCATTTGGAAATTGAAAGTGCTAGTGACCCCTTTTATAGTCGAAAGTAATTGGAGGGTAACTAACTCCCCTCTCACGCCCACCGTTTCCCCAAACATATCCAATCCGAATTTTGAGATAAGCATTTTGTTCAACATAGATGAAAGGTCCGGAAATTATGTCTTTGAGGATGACACTTCAAGTTCAAGTTCTTTAAATTTTTAAACTAGTTTCACTCACTATAACACTATAACCACACCCACCCACAGCCCTTAGGGCAAGGGTTGTAAGTTATACCCTGTTGACATATAAGATTTTTATAGAAAGCGTTGTTGTAGACACTTCAAAAAGAGCTCATTTGATTGAAAATTGAAAGGGCTAGTGCCCTTTTTAATAGTCGAAAGTAATTGAAGGGCAATTGACCCCCCTCTCATGCCCACCATTTCCCCAAACACATCCAATCATGATTTTTAAATAGCTATTTTGTTCAACATAGTTGAAAGTTCTGGGAAGTAGGTCCTTCAGGATGATGAATTCTTCACTCCCCTGAGGGCAAGGGTTGTAAGTTATGCCCGGGGCAGATAAGTTTCTTATAAAAAGTATTTTCGTAGAAACTTAAAAAAGGTCTCATTCAAATTGGAAATTCAAAGGGCTAGTGCCTATTTTAATAGTCCAAAGTGATTGGAGGGCAGCTTATCCTCCTCTCACGCCCACCAATTCCCTCAATCACATCCACTCATAATTTTGAGATAGTCATTTTGTTCAACATAGTTGAAAGTTCTGGAAATTAGGTCGGATGACAACCCCCCCCCCACAACCCTCAGAGCAAGGGTTGTAAGCTATGCCCTTTGGGCATATAAGGTTTTTATAGAAAGTGTTGTCGTAGAAACTTCAAAAATGGCTCATTCAATTATAAATTGATAGGACTAATGCCCTTTCTAATAGTCTAAGGTAATTGGGGGCAACCAACCCCCCTCCCACGCCCACCATTTACCAAAACACATCCAATCAAAATTTTGAGATAGCCATTTTGTTCAACGTAGTTGAAAGTTCTGGAAAGTAGGTCTTTGAGGATGAACCCCCCCCCCTTCACCACAATCCTTAGGGCAAGGGTTGTAGGAAACGTTGTCGTAGAAACTTCAGAAAGGGCTCATTTGATTGGAAATTGAAAGGGTTAGTGCTCTTTTTTATAGTCGAAAGTAATTGGAGGGCAACCAACCCCCCTCTTACGCCCATCGTTTCCCCAAACACATCCAATCAAAATTTTGAGATAAGCATTTCATTCAACGTAGACGAAAGGTCCGGAAATTATGCCTTTGAGGATGACACTTCAAGTTCAAGTTCTTTTAATTTTTAAACTAATTTCACTCACTATAACCACACTCACCCACAACCCTCAGGGCAAGGGTTGTAAATTATACCCTGTTCAAGGTAGTTTAAAGTTCTGGAAAGCAGGTCTTTGAGGATGACAACCCCTCCACAACCCTCAGGGCAACGATTGTAAGTTATGCCCTGGGGGCGTTTGAGGTTTAATAGATAGTGTTGTCGTAGAATCTTCAAAAATGGCTCATTCATTTGGAAATTGAAAGTGCTAGTGCCCCATTTAATAGTCGAAAGTAATTGGAGGTTAACTAACTTCCTTCTCACACCCACCGTTTCCCCAAACACATCCAATCAAAATTTTGAGATAAGCATTTTGTTCAACGTAGATGAAAGGTCCGGAAATTATGTCTTTGAGGATGACACTTCAAGTTCAAGTTCTTTTAATTTTTAAACGAATTTCACTCACTATAACACTGTAACCACACTCACCCACAGCCTTCAGGGCAAGGGTTGTAAGTTATACCCTTTTGACATAAAAGGCTTTTATAGAAAGGGTTGTCGTAGACACTTCAAAAAGAGCTCATTTGATTGTAAATTGAAAGGGCTAGTGCCCTTTTTAATAGTTGAAGGGCAACTGACCCCCCTCTCATTCCCACCATTTCCCCAAACACATCCAATCATAATGTTTAGATAGCTATCTAGTTCAACGTAGTTGAAAGTTCTGGGAAGTAGGTCTTTGAGGATGATGAACCCTCCTCTCTCCTTAGGGCAAGGGTTGTAAGTTAAGCCCTGGGGGCATATAAGTATCTTATAAAAAGTATTCTCGTAGAAACTTAAAAAAGCTCTCATTCGATTGGAAATTGAAAGGGCTAGTGCCTATTTTAATAGTCCAAAGTGATTGGACGGCAGCTTATCCTCCTCTCACGCCTACTAATTTCCTCAATCACACCTAATCATAATTTTGAGATAGTCACTTTGTTCAACATAGTTGAAAGTTCTGGAAATTAGGTCGGATGACACCCCCCCCCCTCACAACCCTCGGGGCGAGGGTTGTAAGCTATGCCCTTGGGGCATATAAGGTTTTTATAGAAAGTATTGTTGTAGAAACTTCAAAAATGGCTCATTCGATTGGAAATTGATAGGACTAGTGCCCTTTACCCTTTAATAATGGAAAGTTATTGAAGGGCAATTAACCCCCCCTCTCACACCCACCATTTCCCTTAACACATCCAATCAAAATTTTGAGATAGCCATTTTCGTCAACGTAGTTGAAAGTTCTGGAAACTAAGTCTTCGAGTATTACAACCCCCCCCCCCCCTACAGCCCTCAGGGCCAGGGTCTTAAGGTATGCCCTGGGGGCATATAAGGTTTTTAAAGACAGTGTTCACGTACAAACTTCAAAAAGGGCTCATTCAATTGGAAATTGAAAGGGCTAGTGCCTTTTTTAATAGTCAGAAGTGAGTGGAGGGCAACTAACGCCTCTCTCACACCCACCATTCCCCGAACACATCCAATCAAAATTTTGAGATAGCCATTTTGTTCAACGTAGTTGAAAGGTTCGGAAATTATGTCTTTGAGGTTGACAAACCCCCCACAGCACCCAGGGCAAAGGTTGTAAATTATACCCTGGGTGTATAAGGTTTTTGTAGACAGTGTTGTTGTAGAAAATTCAAAAAGGGCTCATTCAATTGGGAATAAGATGGCTAGTGCCCTTATTAATAGTCAAAAGCGACCGGAGGGTGAATGCCCCCCCTCCCCACTCCTAATTTTCCCAAATACTTCCGATCATTATTTTGATACAGCCATTTGATTGAATGTAGTTGAAGGATCAGGAAAGTATGTCTTTGAGTATGACAACCCCCCCCCCCCCCTTCACAGCCCTCAGTGCTAAGGTTGAAAGTTATGTGCCGGGGGCATAAAAGGTTTTTATAGAAAGCGGTGTCGTAAAAACTTTGGGTTCATTCCTATTCAATCGGGTTTTATTAAAACAAATAGAAATAAATAAACATAAATAAATTTCTCTATGCACAAAACGCACGTTGAGTCCCTTAAAAAAAAAAATAATGATTCCTCCTAATCACGCTTTACGAATCTCAGTTTACTCTTCAACACAACCACATCCCTCATCCATACAATTCATATCTAAGAGATCCCCCCTTCCTCCCCGAAAGCATAGCTACCTTAACCTTACAAAATAATAATAAATAAATAAAAAATTAAGAATAAACCGATATAATAATGATAATGATTAAAAAAAAGCAACCTCAACTATTAATTAACTCTAGATAGAAAATTCTATATAGAAAATTCTAGAAATCTCTAGATAGTCAAGAAAATGTTAATTTTATTTGACTGTCTTGCGTTACGTTAATGAGTTTTAACGTCAGAAGGTATGCATGAATTTAGGAAAGAAGCATTTTCAAAAGAGATGTACTCAGCTCTAGTTTTATTGAACAAAAAAAAATATAAAACCAGTTGTGTTTATACATAATGACTGTTAGTTCTATCTCTATTTTTTTTTATATTCAATAAGATATTTTTTCAATTTATTTTTAAAAGGCCCAAGGGAGCTCCTACATCTCTTTTCTTGTGGAAGCACGTTCCACACTTTCGCGCACGCCACATCCGGTGCAAAATCCGACCGTACCGTCCGTCCGACCGACCAACCGTACCGTCCGTAGGTGTTCGTCTCATCAAAAGGGTTGATGCAGATCTCGTGTTCCTAGGATTTTATTCCGATACCAACTGGAATAAACTATGGAATGCTGATGGAAGTAATCCGAACAAAATGTTCAAAACGATAACTGAGCAAAATAAATGATAAAGTGATTCACGGGAAAGAAAATCGTCCATATTTCCGATTATTTTCAGGGCACGTTTGTAGATTGAATCAAGCCTTTTCAGGTGGGATGTAAATGTTGACTTGCAAATTGACGCACAATACTGCAGATGAGGCTTGATAAATTCATTATGTAGTTGACGAAGGGTTTTTTGAGGGAATGTGTTTCAGTTTCCTGATAATCCCAAGATTACGGGAGAGCTTCAGTTCCACAGCATGGATGTGATGTACGAAGGATAAGTTTTGATCAAGGAGTGCGCCTAGGTACCTGGCATAGCCAGTTTTTGGTCGTCTGATCGTTCCTCGAGAAGTCGTTATTCCTGATACTTCTGGGCGAAGAGTTCCGATCCTTGAGAAGAAGAGAACGCAAGATTTGTCAACATTCATTACGAATCGATTGGCATCTATTCAAATGTAAATTTCTTCTAAGATGACCTCAAGTTTACTCTGGAGGGCTGACATGTCGTTATCACAGGAGGCCATTGTAGTGTCATCCACAAACGCCACAAGTTCATCCGATTCGTTATCATTGCTCGAAATTTCTAGGTCGCAACATAATTTGCAGCACCGTGAAGTCCTGGAGTTAGGGTTCAGAATGCGACTTAGGTCATTCATAGGAGCTAGGAATAACAGTGGGCCTAAAATTGAGCCTTGCGGCACACCGAAGTTGACAACGGTGTCATTCAGCGGATCTTCTCCTCTATAAACACGTCGGCTACTAAGGTAAGACCGGAACCATCGTATAACCTCTCCTCTAACTCCAATGTGCTCTAGTTTACCTAATAGAATCCCATGATCTATACTGTCAAACGCTTTTTTTTATGTCAAGTAAAATAGCAGCTGGCAGAAGTCCCAGGTCAAGTGCTTTATTAATGAATAGGCTCAGTGATGCCAGAGCATCTTCTGTCGAATGCCCGGGTCTGAATCCAATTTGTTGTTAGTTAAGAAATCCCTTAGCTTCCAGAAAAGAGTAAAGTTGGTACTTCGTAGGTTTTTCAAACACTTTGGAAAATACCGAAAGAATAGATATGGGTTTAAAGTTCGACGGGTCGTCCTGAGGGCCACCTTTGTGGAGGGGAACTATTCTTGCCATCTTGAGGAATGATAAAAATACGCCAGTCTCTAAGGAGAGGTTTACCAAATGTGTTAAAGGTTGTAGTATGGACGGCAATACTGCTTTCAACACTTTAGTATGGACGCGGTTGAAACCAGAGGCAGATGCTTCCCTCAAACCTTTGACTATCATGGAAATGTCTGTTGAAGTTACAGGAATGGGTGCCATCGACTTGACACACGCTGGACCCAAAAAGTCTTTGTAGGACTTTTTGAGGGGTAGCACTGTGTTAGCCGTTTTTTCTCCAATTTTGGCGAAGAAGGTACAAAGAGCTTTTGCAACTTCTGCTGGTTCAGTGAAGGTTTCCCCATATACCGTAACTCTGGATGGTAGTTCAGGCCGTTGATTATTCGGTCGTAACACTGAATTAACTGTCTTCCACACTTTCCTTCCATCCTTCCCACTTTCGGCTAGCCTTTGATTAAAGTAATCCCTTTTAGCTTTTCTGAGAACTGACCGTAGGCATTTCTTATAAATTTCATAGGTCCGCAGGCTAGCTATACTTGGTAGATTACGATACTCCGCCCAAAGATTTTTCTTTTTATTGATACACCTGACTAAACTTTCTGTAACTCACGGGCAAATTGGTGCGTTTTTTCTTCCACGTTTCTTTATTTTTCTTTAAAACAACATGCCTTATATAGTACTGTAAATGTACTGTAAAAAAATTCTATTCCTTCATTCAGATCTTCCTTCTCCATAACGCTATCCCAGGTTGTTTTTTCCAATTCCTCGTTAAGTAACTGTAAGTTTTCTTCACTCAGATCTGCAACCGGAATATCATCTCTAGTTATTGAAAATGACCTTGTTGCCTTTGATGTTTCGAAAACGGTACATAAGGGGAAGCGGTCCGACATGTCACTGATGATTACTGATAGTACAGGAAAATGAGCTCCAAAAAGAGGTCGACCCGAAACAAATTGCAACAGAAATGATTTTTACACCATCTTGTAGAGAAAAAAAACCTGAACAACATATAAATTTTCGCATATTCTGAGTCGACGCAAAATAACCGTTTTTTTGGCTTTTAATGCGATTTTTTTTACGTTTTCCGGAAAAAAATATAATTTTAGTATCCGACCGTTTTTCTTGAAATGAAGTATGATTCTAACCCAAAATAACATGGCGAGACCGAAAACGAAGTCGGATTTAGCGTAAGAAGCACCATAAAAAAAGTAACTGTATTTTTTCGACTTTTTTCGCCTAAAAAATACAATTTTCGTTGTAGCCCGATTTTCTTGAATGAAAGTGTGGTTCTGACGTAGAATCACGAGCTGAGATCGAAAATAGAATCAAATAGGTTGTTCACTGAACCAGAAAAAAAAATCGTAATCATTAATGAATGATCTACATTTTTTTAGAAAATAATTAGGGAAAGTGAATTACAAACCGAACTGGTTTTCAGTGGTCAGTATCGTAAATCACACTTAAAACACTCTTCGTATACAATTTAGGGTCAACCCATAGTGTCTAATCTTCACAGTCTATTAAATAGAATCAATCTTATAAAAAATACAAAATAGAGAATCAGATTCCGACTAGTTTCACAACTTTTTCATTTGGAATGGATTAACGACTAGGGTTCTAGGTTCTCTTCATCATTGTTGCTGTCGATTTTTGGGGAGTTGGAACACATTGTTCCCTTGCAGGTTCTGCATGCTGAAGTACAAACTAAGCCGTTTTTAAAGCAGCTACACCTCGCTGAACTACACTGTACACGACAGGAGCACTTCACGATCTTTAGGAGCATACGCGGGGCTGGTGGGAGGTCAGTTGTTAATGGGTACAAGAAGTCATCTTTATTCTTCCATCCCCATTCCTCGGCTTTCAGTTCCGGATCAGGCTCCCCGGTCCATACCTGAACTTGATAAAAAACTCTATAGCCATGAAACTTGGCTGCATCAGAAGTTGGTGGCAGATGTTCTGGGTGAACAAAAGAGTTTGCCGTTGTCACTTTCTTTTCAAAAACTTCTCTGCGGAGTTTGTTCAAGTTCCCTCCTTTCGACGAACCGTATATGATCAGCAGGGCGTCTTCACCAGCGGTCTTGATTTCCTCCTTCGAAGCGGACTTCTGCATGAACACTGCAGCTGATGTTCGGAAATCATTGTCTTCTATCAGCCTCTTCAGTGCAAGACCTTTTCCCACACCGTGGATTCGCGAAGTAGAGTCACAGCCTAACAGGGCGTGAGCAAAAAGGATCAGATGACAAGTATCTTGTCCCAGCTTCTCTTTCAGGGTGTGTATGTCCCATATTCGGGGAGCTTTATTCGACTTTGGCTCAGGTGCGAAGAATAGTTTCTTGCTTGACAAGTCACAGTGGTAGCATAAGAGAACCAATAGATCGGTATCGTCCCCAACTACGGCAGTGTCGTGATACCGTGAAGAGGCAACAGCAGCTTCCACAATCGGGACATCTGCGTCACCTGATGC
The DNA here is from genome assembly GCA_027921565.1 of Artemia sinica. NCBI lineage: Eukaryota > Metazoa > Arthropoda > Branchiopoda > Anostraca > Artemiidae > Artemia > Artemia sinica. The sequence continues at coordinate 83,200,529 of CM051257.1, read as the reverse complement.
CTGGGAGACAGAGACACCCTTTGCACGGAGATGATCAGCCAAAGCGCAGATAAACCTGGCTTTGTTTTTCTTGCAAGATAAGAACTCTTCTTTCTTCAGCTTGAGCTGCATATCTGCTGTGAAGAAGATCTCACGGCCAACTGTACGACTCCTCAACGAGTGAGCCATATCTTTTATGGAAGCCCCACCATCGTAGCCGTCGAAAACGATAGTGGCAGAAGGGTACTTTCCTGTCACGTAAGTTGCATAATGGTCTAGAATCTCGAGGTATCTTTCATTTTTTGTCCATGGTATCCTGTGCAGCAGAGCTCCTCCGTCTAGGATATATCGAGTGCCTTCGGGGAGGGGAAATGAATGCTTCTCAAGGTTGCACGCCTGGGCTATGGCCTTCGCAAGTTCTGGTTTGTTTGCAGTCCGGAGCATGCAGGAGCTGTCAAAAAGTGACGCTGGGTAGGAACACAGTTCGTGTTGAAAGTACTCAGTTTCCGTAAGATTGATCCTTTTCGCGATCATGATAAACCTCTGAAAAAGAAGAGTCGGGTCTAGTCGTTTGCAGTCTCCGCTTGGACTTTGCTTGGTGGTCATCTGGATTGCCTGTTCTTTTCGTCGAAACACAAAGTCAGAGACCACCTGTCCAGACATGGCGTCAATGACTTTTAGGCCAACATCTTTGGCAGAATCAACGTTGGCAGACGGATAGGCAGTTAGACCATTTGCTATGCTTCTTAACTGAACATCTCCCTCAAATGGTGAACCCCTTTCCAGAAACTCGATAATCGTCTGCGTATCTTTGCAGTCTCTCAGTTGCATCGGCTCTGACATCTCCTTGTGCTGATCGCTTGTAACGTACAGAATTTGTGAGATACGTTCCATCAGAAGGTTTACTGTAGAGCAGACTGGTCGCGACAAAACCCATAAGGACCTCTGAGCCTCTGTCATGCCGCTGCCGTTGGTAAGGCCACCACAGGTTTTAAGAGAGCGCATAAGCTCCTGTTCAATGACAAGATCTGTGGAGAGTCCAGCCCAGAATCTATCAGAACGTCTTACTACATGCATGCCACTCTGGAAAGCCTGGTAGACCGTAGGATGGGTATCTTGGAGCTTGTCCATTCGCTGGAGGTAAAGATGGCATGATTTCGTATAGTGGTTGTGTCCTGCAGCCGCCAGGTAAGGTAACATGTCTGAGGTAGACTTCAAATGGAGCTCCCATGACCCAGATCGTTCTCCTTTTACAAAGTTTCGTAGAATCGCAACCATGTCCAAATACTGGAACCAAAGCTTTGATGTTCGACACTGGAGCAGTTCTTTTCTCTTTCTGCTGATGAATTCCTGTATTTTTTCTAAGGAAGGATTGCCTTCTGCAACCTCAGTAACTACTTCCTTATTCATCAGTTTCTCGTATAGGTTTCTGAGTTCCACAATTTCTTCGGATTGTAGTCTTGGCTCATCATCACTAGCTTGGTTGTCGGCAAAAACCTCAGAAAGCAGAATGGCGTGTAGCGCAGCGTCAATAAGTAAATGTCCACGTACTGCTCTAGCGATCGCTTTTCCGCTGAGAAGGTGGGGAACAGTATTGGGCGCATACACGTGTTCAAGAACCTCTCTGAGTCCTGACCCATCCATGATGTAACCCACTGCTCCAAGAAAACTCATCATGATATGGAATCCGCCAAGTTTCAGGACGACTTTTGAAAGTGCACTTCCTGGTGAAGCCGCTTCGACCATTTTCATGGCTTTCCACCACAAGGGTTGGTCAAAGGTTACGACGGGAGTAAATCCATGTCGCATGGCCTGGTCTACAATAAAAAGCAAAGTGGAGTAAATACAGGTGTCGTCACTAGCTGGGAGATCGATCATTGGGAGGAAAACAATAGACGATTTCCCTGGGTGATTCCCCACCATAAGTGCTTGCTGCGTGGCATTCCAACCCGGTCTTGGAGTTTTCAGGTACCAGGAGGAATGCCAGAGGATTTCAAGGGTAGAGTTAACAACTGGTTGAAAATCTCTCAGACCTTCATATCTGATTCGCGAGAGTATGGAATCGTCTGATTTATGGTGCACAATGCGTATCTTTTGAGCATTTCTTATGTCATCGGCAGTGGGATTAATCCTAGGAATGCGTATTCTAGCAGAAGTTGACGCTGGTGTCACAGAGGCAATGATACCCATACCGTGGAAAGTATTGTTGCCATCGAGAGTGCAGATATCATGATCCACGTTGTCGGCAACGTGGTGAATAAACCCGCCAGGGAGAATTTCATCCAGATCCTCAACTGCGCTGATGGCTGAACATCTTTCGAATCGCCGAACTTCATAGTACGACGAACAGAATCCCATTGCGTTCAGAGTGTTGATGAGATATCGCGACGCAAAGTGATGATGCATCTGTACACCCAGACCTATTTGCAGAGGTGCAATTACAGCTTGTGGTCTAGCTGCTTGTATGATCGCATGACCAATACTAGCAATCTTGAGGTCTACGGTCTTCCCAACAAATATTTCCCGAAGAAAAAGTCTGAGGCTGTCAGGTACAAAGTTCACAGCTTCTGAAGTGGTTGACAGTTTTTCTAAAACGTCGTAGTCGTCTTTGTTTGTCTGTAGGCCTTTTATGTCGTTTTTCAACAGTTTCGCTGCAGCGCAAAGCAACTGTGCTTTTTCCTTCTCGGGATCTGCAGATCTTGCTTCCACATGATACTGATTTAAGATTGATGACGCAGTATCCGTGAAAGTCACTACATTCGACTTTCCGTCGACAGTCGAGATGAGAATTCTAGTACCGAAGTGCTCGAGAATCTTTTTCTTCATATAAACATTGCTGTAAGGTTCAACATCCACTTCAAGAGCGTCACGCATCTTTTGAACTACATCACTGACTGTTGTCTGTTCTTCGTCATTCCTTTCAAGAAACTGCATCGCTTTTATGAAAGCATCCGTTTTCACCTCGTCCTCTGGTCTGCCTGACCTTCTTCTCTTTTTCTCAGGCTCACAGTTCATGTTCTCGTATTTGAATGGAATCCCTCGGCTTGTCCGAAAGTTATTGCTGCAAAGCTGATGGTACACGGCATCAGCGGCATGAAGGTCTGGGACGGTGCATATCCTTCGGTAAACACTGACTGCCCAGTCATCATTTCTCAGTTCGCATGTTTCTTTAATTGTTTTGTCAAAGTCTATGGTCCGAACGCAGAAAACATCTGAGCCTTTCCGGTGTGAAGCTGAGAGGTCAACAGGGCAGCCACAAAACAAGCAACACTCGTTAAACCTGAACTGTGAAGTACTCGACCGCAACTCGCACTTGGCAGTGGAAATTTTAGCTAGCCACTCATCCTTTCGCCTTTGAGTGTCATTGTCAATGTTACGCCTGTGTGTATAATTTTTTCTGCATAACTCATGGACCTTCTGTCCGGCAGTGACCACAACGGTATCCCTTCGCATCTGACTAGATTGGTTAATTCCGGCAGCTCCTTTCTGTGTAATAATCGTGTAATGTGAGTCGTCTTCGACATTTCTTTTGCAGATTCTGCAGTGCTCCAACTGAGTAGACATCTCGCTATAAAAAAAAAAGAGTTATTAAGCAAAACATATCTGATCGAAATTTTAAGAGATTTCTTTTGTTCAGCCTTGTTGAAAGGTCCAGTAATAATGTCTCTAGGGATGTCAACGTCCCCAAAGTCTTCAAGACAACGGCTATAGGCAAGGCAATTACTTCATTGTTGCACATGGATACGTTATTGAGAGGGCTATGTTTGTTTGAACTTTACTTTCCAAGAAGACGAGGGATATTCAAATGAGCCTTACAGAGAATGTTGAGGAAAGTGTTGAACTAAATGAAAACACGTTATGTTTACACAGATTGTCAAAAGGGTGAAACACAGGAATAAGTAAGTATATTAATTGGGAAAATTCAGGGAATGATAAGGGATATGATCAAAAGACAATATTTGCATGCTACCAATACTACTTGAGCTACTACTATCATACTTCTCCATTTACAATACTGAGGGGAAAGTTGAACTAAATCCAAAGACGCTGTGTGCATGCACAGCGTCAAACTAGCCTAGCTCAAGAATTAATTGGGGTATTAAGTTGGAACTTTCAGAGAATGCTTAAAGGGGAAATATCGTCTCATCAAAAGGCAATATGCGCACACTACTGCTAACGCTACTGTTAGTGCAACATTTACTACTACTACTTCTATTGCAACTACTTTTAAAGTTAACCTGTCGTGATGATGAGGTCACCTGTTGGTACAAGGTGTATTTCAGGGGACGATTGTCTTCTCAATAGATGTCGCTGTAAAACAAAAAAAAAAAAACAAAAAACTTCAACTGACATGAAACATCAAAGAATTTGACGCAAAGCAGTAAAGTACAATAATTTATCCTTTAAACTTTTAAAGTATTCAGTTCCGAACCACCATTATAAAAACCGACTTCTTACCTGCGCTAATCATTCATCAGAACACTAGCAGATTCACCGGAAAGTATTACTCGACTGTTAGATGGCGGAATTTCGAATAAAATTTTTTCTCGGGGTAGATGGCGAATTTAAATAAAGGTTATGACTGTCACTGACCGGAACTAGTTTTCTACTCGACTTTCTGGCATTACTTGAGGTCTTCGTCTAATTGATTTATCAGTCAAATCTTGGGAATAAACTTTGAAATCTTTAAAACACTGAGTGATGAATGTGACGATTTTCATTTTTATTGCATTACGTAGCCTTCGAAGTGTCTTATACTAGTGCCTAGTTCAGGTATTTTTACGAACAACCGATCATTTGTTGAATAACAAGTGCCGATTGATTGTCTTTACAAAAATTACCGCAACGCATATTGATGATAGTGAAACTTTTTTGTTTTGCACCAGACACCCAATCGGACTTCATTTTCTGTCTCAGCTTGTCATTCTGCATCAGAATCATACTTCATTTCAAGAAAAACGGTCGAATACTAAAATTATATTTTTTTCCGGAAAACGTAAAAAAAATCGCATTAAAAGCCAAAAAACCGTTATTTTGCGTCGACTCAGAATATGCGAAAATGGATATGTTGTTCAGTTTTTTTTTCTCTACAAGATGGTGTAAGAATCATTTCTGTTGCAATTTGTTTCGGGTCAAACCTCCATTTGCCTGTACTATGAAGCCGAGAGTGGAGGTAGAGTAGAGAAAATATTATCTATTAATGAATAAGCCCTCTCAGTTACTCTCGTTGAGATAGTTGTCTACGGGTAAAGATTAGATCCAGATATAAGGGTGAGAAGTTCATTAAAGGTATTACTTAGAGGATTGGCTATGTTGATGTTGAAATCACCCATGATGACCACATCATAATTCTGTTTTTCAAGCATTTGGAGTGTTTCCAATAAGTATTCCATAAACCAAGAAACAGAACCTGACGGTGATCGGTAAATTTCTCCAACGACTAACTTCCGTTGTGAAAGAAGTGACATATCAAGAAAAAGTGACTCAAAAATACATTCTACATTTCGAGTCAGTTGGCCATTAACACAGACTTGGTATTCGCTCTTTGTTGTAGATTAATTAAAAAAACTTTTTCCACAAAATAAGTTTTTCAAAGAAAAGTAAAGAACTCCATTAAACAAAAAATGAGCAAAAATAAAATCAAATAATCTACCAAACGTAAAACTACCACAAATCAGCATCGATAAATAAATGAAACCCAAAACGAACAGAAATTCCATTAAATAACCGAGTCAAACTCAAAACGAGCAGAAATTAACATAAGTTGGGCTCAAAACCCCTATGCCTTCCCAAGGCCAGAATATAATTCGCACTGTACTGAAAAAATATAAATGTTTTTAATTTTTATAACTTTAATAAATCAAATAATATTAACTTTTTGATTGCTAAATATCAGTGTATGTATATTAAACTGACAATGTACATTCATTTGTATTTTTATCAGTAAAGTGCAAATTATGTTCTGGCCTTGGGAAGGCATAGGGGTTATGAGCCCAACTTATGTTAATATCTGCTCGTTTTGAGTTTGACTCGGTTATTTATTGTAATTTCTGTTTGTTTTGGGCTTCATTTATTTATCGATGCTTATTTGTGGTAGTTGGGGGATGATGGGCGTGGGGGGTGGTCTTGTAGCCCTCCAATCATTTTCGACTATTAAAAAGGGCACTAGCCACTCCAATTTCCAATCGAATGAGCCGTTTTGGAAGTGTCTACGACAACTCCTTCGATACGAAGTGCCCGGGTACAGAGAAAGAAGAAGAAGAAAAAAATAATACATTGTGCCCACATCGTTCTTTTCTTAGGCAGCGCTATCGCGCTGCCTATGATTGCCAATCCTCCTCGTGCTGACTCTTTTATGTACGAAATTAGATGTATACCCTGGTATATCTACCAGGATGTCAGTCTGCCTCGACATTAATGGTTCACACAGTCCAAGAACTTCAGGTCGTATTTGTCGCCACATGGTCATTACGTCTCTCAGTGACGAACATAATCCTTGGCAGTTGAGCTGAACTATACTGAGATGAGATTCGGAGCATCCCTGGGGAATACTCATTAACTGAATATATTTACTTGGAGGAAGTTCAATTTCACTGAAAAAGAACAATCATTTTCATTACTAATTACTCTATCAAAAATTTCTTCCAAATTTGAAACGACTTTTCTAACTGTTCTAACTGTTTATGAGCTACTGGCAAGGTAGCGGGCCTTGGGAAGGAAGAAAAGGAACTCAAAACTTACCCAAAGCTCTCTGGGGAATGTGGTTGCATTCGATTGGAAATTGAGAGGGCTATTGTCCTTTTTAATAGTCGAAAGTAATGGGAGGGAGACCCCCCCCCCCTCCGACGCCCATCATTTCCCCAAACATTTCTGATCAATATTTTGATATGGCCAGTGTGTTCAACATAGTTGAAAGGTCTAAAAATTATGTCTTTAAGGATGAACCCCCCCCCATAGTCCTCAGGACAAGGATCGTAAGTTATGCCTTTGGAGCATGTAAGGTTTTTATTGAAGGTTTTGTCATAGAAGCTTCCAAAAGGGCTCCTTCGATTGAAAATTGGGAGAACTAGTGCCTTTTTTATTACCCAAAAGTTATCAGAGGACAAATACCCCCCCCCCCCCCATGCCCATCATTTCCTCAAACACTTCCAATCAAAATTTTGAGATAGCCATTTTCTTCAATGTATTTGAAAGGTCTGGAAATTATGTCTTTGAGGATAACAAATCCCCCCAGCCCTCAGGGCAAGGGTTGTAAGTTATGCCTTGGGGGTATAATAGGTTTTTATAGAAAGCATAGTCATATAAACTTCGAAAGGGGCTCATTGGATTGGTAATCAGACGCTCTAGTACTCTTTTTAATCGTCAAAGTGATCGGAGGGCAGCTACCCCACACACACACACGTCGTATTGTCCCGAAATGCATCTGAGGGAAATTTTGAGATAGCCATTCTATTTAAAGTAGTCTAAATATCATATAACAAGGCTTTTGGGGTTGAAACAAATACCGGAGATTAGGGGCAAGGGTTATAAGTTATGCCCGGGGTATTTAAGGTTTTTATGGAAGGGATGATTGTTTAACTTAAGAAGAAGGTCATTTGGTTGAAAATTGGAAGTTCTAGTTCCTTTTTAAGCGTCAAAAGTCATAGATGGCATTTAGCCCCCCCCCCCCCTCTTCTACAACTCCTTTTTTCACTAAACGCATCTGATTGAAATTATACGATAGTGATTTTTTTTTTCAAAATAGTTCAAAGAACATATAATAGCGTCTGTAGGAGTGACACAGCCCCCCAGCGTCCTGGGGATAGGGTTGTAAGTTATTTTATTAGGGCATATAAGGTTTTTATTGAATGGGCAGTCATATAAACATCAGATGGGGCTTATTTGATTGGAAATTGAAAGTTATAGTACCTTTTTTAATATTCAAAGTGATTTGAGAGCAAACAGCCCCCACCCTCCACGCTCAGCATTTGCCTTATCACCTCCAATCAAAATTTGGAGATGACAATTCTATTCATCGTAGTTGAAGGTCTCGGGAACTATGCCTGTGAAGAAGACACCCCCCTTCTCCTACACCTCCCAGGGAAAGATTTGTAAGTTATGCCCTTGGGGCATATAAGGTTCTTATGAAAAGGGTGGTCGTATATGCTTTGGAGAGGATTAGGACTAGGATTAGTAATCATTAGTTCTACTGTCCTTTTTAAGAGTCAAAGTGATCAGACCGAAGCTACCTTCCCTCCCCCCCCCCCCCACACACACACACATACAAACACGTCATGTTTTCCTAACATGTATTCAATGGATATTTTGAGACAGTCATTTGATTCAAAATAGTCCAATTTTGATATAAAAAGGCTTTTGAGGTTGATACAAATCACCAGAGCCTGAGGACAAGGGTTGTAAATTATGCCCCTGGGGCATTTAAGGTTCTTATGGAAGGGATGGTTGTATAAGCTTTAGATGTGGCTCATTTGGTTGAAATTGAAAGTTCTAGTTCCCTTTTAAGAGTCAATAGTGATGGAGGTCAAGTAGCACCCCCTTCACCCAACTACCCTCTTTTCACCAAATGCATCTGATTGAAACTCTTCGATGGCAATTTTGTTTAAAATAGTCCAAAGAACATATGACAATGCTTCCAGGGTTGGTACAACCTCCCAGAGCCCTGGGGCAAGGGCTTCAAGCTATGCCCTGGGGGCATATAAGGTTTTTATGGAATTAATTAAAAAAAAACTTTCCGAAAAATAAGTTTTTCAAAGAAAAGTAAAGGCCATTTTAAACTTAAGCTCAGGAGATAAAAATACCTGTTAAAATTTCTGGTCAAAACGACCAGAAATTACTATTAAAGAATAAATTAAACCCAAAACGAACAGAAACTAAATAAACAATCATAGCAAAAACCATACAACAAGTAATAATATAAATGAATAAATAGATCTTAAAGCGAGTAATGCTTAAATTGAATATGAAAATCAAGCTTAAAACGAAAACAAATATTTTGCTATTAAAGTATAGATGAAACTTAAAACGAACAGAAATTAAATAAACAATCAATGTGAACAAACATACAATATATATTAATGTAAATGAATAAATAAATCTTAAAACGAGTGAAACTTAAATTGAATAGGAAAATCAAGTTTGAATCGAATAAAAATAACTACAAACAAGAGTTTGGGTATCGTCTCACTGCAGAAGCGTAAAACCTACTGCGTCATTGGTGCTTTACTGAAAACAATTCTTTGAAATATTTTCACTTTTGTAACTTTAAGAAATCAAAAATTAATTAAGATTTTAGGGAATAAATATCAGCACATGTGTATTAAATTGACAATGGAAATTTTTTTCAGGAAACTCATTTGAATTTTTTTTTTTCAGTAAAGTACAAATTATATTCTGGCTTTTAGAAAGCATAGGGGTTTTGAACCCTACTCACATTAATTTATGCTCGTTTTGAGTTTGACTCTAATATTTATTTTAATTTTTGTTCGTTTTGGGTTTCATTTATTTATTGATACTGATTTGGGGTAGTTGTATGCTTGGTAGATTAGATGATAGTCCGGTCGCCAGGTGTTGAAAATGTGAACTATACCACGACGGAATGGGGCTGCTACGAGAATTAGCCAACCCTCCACCCCCTAAAATGACCATGCGGATTCAAAAATACCAATGGCACTTGCTTGCGGGTGGTGGAACACTCCGAAACTTGACATTTTATTATATTTTGGTGTTTCATGCAAGAAAATGCATGTTCCACAAAGTTTGAGGTGCAGTTTTCCACTCAAATAGAAATGCCTAGAAGCCATAGAATGTTTTCATAACAAACTAACACGATTAGTCACAAAAATGGCAGAGTAAAAAAAAATGGCAAAACTATATGAGTCTTGAACAGTCTTGGAAAGTATAAACAAAATCAAATTGAATATTAGATATATAATGATATTAATTGTTGAAAGATCCATCAGTTCAAGATTTTTTTTCACTGTAATTTTTATTTTCATTTTCAATGCTGTAAGAACTGGAAAATAATAAATTCGTAATATACGAGTAATTCGTTTTCAGTGAAGCACCAATGATGCAGAAGGCTTTAGGTTTTTACAGTTAAAGAAGGGGGCAGTATCCAAATTTTGCTTGCAGTGAAACTATATTTGTCTTGACCAATCTTGAAAAGAACTAATAAATTAAACTGAATATTTGATGCATAATGATATTAATTGCTAAAAGCTCATCAGTTCAAAATTTTGCTGTAATTTTAATATTTATTTCAATATTAAGTACAAAAGATAACATTTGTAATATAATTCGTTTTCAGTAAAGCGCCAATGACGCAGTAGGTTTTAGGCTTCTGCTGTGACACGATACCCAAACTCTTGTTTGTAGTTATTTTTATTCGATTCAAACTAGATTTGCATATTCAATTTAAGTTTCACTCGTTTTAAGATTTATTTATTCATTTACATTAATATATATTGTATGTTTGTTCACATTGATTGTTTATTTAATTTCTGTTCGTTTTAAGTTTCATTTATACTTTAATAGAAAAAATATTTGTTTTCGTTTTAAGCTTGATTTTCATATTCAATCTAAGCATTACTCGCTTTAAGATCTATTTATTCATTTATGTTATTACTTGTTGTTTGTTTTCGCTATGATTGTTTATTTAATTTCTGTTCGTTTTGGGTTTCATTTATTTTTTAATAGTAATTTCTGGTCGTTTTGAGTTTGAATTTTAACAGGTATTTGTATCTCCTGAGCTTGTGTGGGATTGTCCTCCTCAAAACATATTTTCTATCTGTAAATAAACTACACTGAACAAAATGGCTATCTCAAAATTTTGATTGGATGTGTTTGAGGGAATGATGGGCGTGGGGGGGGGCTATCTGCCCTCCAATCACTTTCGACTATTAAAAAGGGCACTAGCCCTTTGAATTTCCAATTGAAAGTGCCTGTTTTGAAGTTTCTACGACAACGCCTTCTATAAAAACCTTATATGCCCCCAGGGCATAACTTAAAACTCTTGCCCTGAGGGTTTTGGGGGAGTTTCCTCCTCAAAACATATTTTTTATCTGTAAATAAACTACACTGAACAAAATGGCTATCTCAAAAGTTTGATTGGATGTGTTTGGGGAAATGATGGGCGTGAGGGGCGGCTAGTTGCCCTCCAATCACTTTCGACTATTAAAAAGGGCACTAGCCCTTTAATTTCCAATCGAATGAGCCTGTTTTGAAGTTTCTACGACAACGCCTTCTATAAAAACCTTATATACCCCCAGGGCATAACTTAAAACCTTTGCCCTGAGGGTTGTGGGGGAGTGTCCACCTCAAAAATATATTTTCACTCTGCAAATCAACTACGCTGAACAAAAATAGCTATCTCAAAATTTTGATTGGATGTGTTTTGGGGAATGATGGGCGTAGGGGGGGGGGGGGGTTCTAGTTGTCCTCCAATCACTTTTGACTATTAAAAAGGGCACTATCCCTTTGAATTTCCAATCGAATGAGCCTTTTTTGAAGTTTCTATGACAACGCCTTCTATAAAAAACCTTATATGCCCCCAGGGCATAACTTAAAACCCTTGCCCTGAGGAATGTGGGGGACTGTCCTCCTCAAAAACATGTTTTCTATGTGAAAATTAACTACGCTGAACAAAATGGCTATCTCAAAATTTTGATTGGATGTGTTTGGGGAATGATGGGCGTGGGGGGGGAGCTAGTTGCCCTCCAATCACTTTTGACTATTAAAAAGGGCACTATCCCATTGAATTTCCAATCGAATGAGCCTTTTTTGAAGTTTCTACGACAACGCCTTCTATAAAAACCTTATATGCCCCCAGGACATATCTTAAAACCCTTGCCCTGAAGGTTCTGGGGGAGTGTCATCCTCAAAAACATATTTTCTATCTGGAAATCAACTACGCTGAACAAAATGGCTATCTCAAAATTATGATTGGATGTGTTTGGGGAAATGATGGGCGTGGGGGGGGGGAGGGCTAGTTGCACTCCAATCACTTTCAACTATTAAAAAGGGCACTAGCCCTTTAATTTCCAATCGAATGAGCCTGTTTTGAAGTTTCTACGACAAACGCCTTGTATGAAAACCTTATATGCCTCCAGGGCATAACTTATAATCCTTGCCCTGAGGGTTTTGGGGGAGTGTCCTCCTCAAAAATATATTTTCTATCTGAAAATAAACTACGCTGAACAAAATGGCTATCTGAAATTTTTGATTAGGTGTGTTTGGGAAAATGATGGGCGGGGGGGGGCTAGTTACACTCCAATCACTTTCAACTATTAAAAAGGGCACTAGCCCTTTAATTTTCAATCGAATAAGACTGTTTTGAAGTTTCTACGACAACGCCTTCTATAAAGTTTGATTGGATGTGTTTGGGGAAATGATGGGCGTGGGGGGGGGGCTAGTTACACTCCAATCACTTTCGACTATTAAAAAGAGCACTAGCCCTTTAATTTCCAATTGAATGGGCATGTTTTGAAGTTTCTACGACAACGCCTTCTATAAAAAATGCCCCCAGGGCATAACTTAAAACCCTTGCCCTGAGGGTTGTAGGGGAGTTTCCTCCTCAAAAACATATTTTCTATCTGGAAATCAACTACGCTGAACAAAACGGCTATCTCAAAAGCTTGATTGGATGTGTTTGGGGAAATGATGGGCGTGGGGGGGGCTAGTTACACTCCAATCACTTTCGACTATTAAAAAGGGCACTAGCCCTTTATTTTCCAATCGTTTGAGCCAGTTTTGAAGTTTCTACGACAACGCCTTCTATAAAAACCTTATATGCCTCCAGGGCATAACTTAAAACCCTTGCCCTGAGGGTTGTGGGGGAGTGTCCTCCTCAAAAATATATTTTCTATCTGGAAATCAACTACGCTGAACAAAATGGCTATCTGAAAATTTTGATTGGAAGTGTTTGGGGAAATGATGGGCGTGGGGGGGAAAGGGGGCTAGTTACACTCCAATCACTTACGACTATTAAAAAGGGCACTAGCCCTTTAATTTCCAATCGAATGAGCATGTTTTGAAGTTTCTACGACAACGCCTTCTATAAAAAATGCCCCAGGGTATAACTTAAAACCCTTGCCCTGAGGGTTGTGGGGGAGTATCCTCCTCAAAAATATATTTTCTATCTGGAAATCAACTACGCTGAACAAAATGGTTGTCTCGAGATTTTGATTGGATGTGTTTGGGGAAATGATGGGCGGGGGGGCTAGTTGCACTCCAATCACTTTCGACTATTAAAAAGGGCACTAGCCCTTTAATTTCCAATCGAATGAACCTGTTTTGAAGTTTCTACGACAATGCCTTCTATAAAAACCTTATATGCCTCCAGGGCATAACTTAAAACCCTTGCTCTGAGGGTTGTGGGGGAGTGTCCTCCTCAAAAATATATTTTCTATCTGGAAATCAACTACGCTGAACAAAATGGCTGTCTCAAAATTTTGATTGGATGTGTTTGGGGGAATGATGGGCGTGGGGGGGGCTAGTTGCCCTCCAATCATTTTCAACTATTAAAAAGGGCACTAGCCCTTTAATTTTTAATCGAATGAGCCTGTTTTGAAGTTTTTACGACAACGCCTTCTATAAAAACCTTATATGCCCCCAGGGCATAACTTAAAACCCTTGCCCTGAGGGTCGTGGGGGAGTGTCCTCTTCAAAAATATATTTTCTATCTGGAAATCAACTACGCTGAACAAAATAACTATCTGAAAATTTTGATTGGATGTGTTTGGGGAAATGCTGGGCGTGGGGGGGGGGGGGGCTAGTTACACTCCAATCACTTTCGACTATTAAAAAGGGCACTAGCTCTTTAATTACCAATCGAATGAGCATGTTTTGAAGTTTCTACGACAACGCCTTCTATAAAAAATGCCCCAGGGTATAACTTAAAACCCTTGCCCTGAGGTTTGTGGGGGAGTATCCTCCTCAAAAATATATTTTCTATCTGGAAATCAACTACGCTGAACAAAATGGTTGTCTCGAGATTTTGATTGGATGTGTTTGGGGAAATGATGGGCGGGGGGGGGGCTAGTTGCACTTCAATCACTTTCGACTATTAAAAAGGGCACTAGCCCTTTAATTTCCAATCGAATGAGCCTGTTTTGAAGTTTCTACGACAACGCCTTCTATAAAAACCTTATATGCCTCCAGGGCATAACTTAAAACCCTTGCCCTGAGGGTTGTGGGGGAGTGTCCTCCTCAAAAATATATTTTCTATCTGGAAATCAACTACGCTGAACAAAATGGCTGTCTCAAAATTTTGATTGGATGTGTTTGGGGGAAGTTTCTACGACAACGTCTTCTATAAAAAATGCCCCAGGGTATAACTTAAAACCCTTGCCCTGAGGGTTGTGGGGGAGTATCCTCCTCAAAAATATATTTTCTATCTGGAAATCAAATACGCTGAACAAAATGGTTGTCTCGAGATTTTGATTGGATGTGTTTGGGGAAATGATGGGCGGGGGGGCTAGTTGCCCTCCAATCATTTTCAACTATTAAAAAGGACACTAGCCCTTCAATTTCCAATCGAATGAGCCTGTTTTGAAGTTTCTACGACAACGCCTTCTATAAAAACCTTATATGCCCCCAGGGCATAACTTAAAACCCTTGCCCTGAGGGTCGTGGGGGAGTGTCCTCCTCAAAAATATATTTTCTATCTGGAAATCAACTACGCTGAACAAAATAACTATCTGAAAATTTTGATTGGATGTGTTTGGGGAAATGCTGGGCGTGGGGGGGGGGGGGGGCTAGTTACACTCCAATCACTTTCGACTATTAAAAAGGGCACTAGCTCTTTAATTACCAATCGAATGAGCCTGTTTTGAACTTTCTACGACAACGCCTTCTATAAAAATCTTATATGCCCCCTGGGCATAACTTAAAACCCTTGCCCTGAGGGTTGTGGGGGAGTATTTTCCTCAAAAATGTATTTTCTATCTGGAAATCAATTACGCTGAACAAAATGGCTATCTCAAAATTTTGATTGGGTGTGTTTGGGGGAATGATGGGCGTGGGGGGGCTAGTTGCCCTCCAATCATTTTTGACTATTAAAAAGGGCACTAGAACTCTCGATTTTCAATCGAATGAGCCACCTTTGAAGCTTCTACGACGACCCCTTCCATATGAAGTGCCTCTGGGAAAAAAAAATTAAATAAATAATAAAACATTGGAGCCGTATGGCCTTTACTATAGGCAACGCTACAGCGTTGCCTCTGATGGGTGGTATTATTAAATTCAGATGGGTCTCGTTTGATTTTAAGTTGGAAGTTATAGTGCCCTTTTTAAGAGTAAAAGTGATTTGAGAGACCCCCCGCCCCACGCCCATCATTTCCTATTTGCAAATAGCACCTTTTTTTCAACATCCTCTTCTACACACGATGAAACTTTTAACTGAATACCATCAACCGGTCCTGAAGCATTGCTGATACGTCCTCTTGACAACCTATATGGGCATAGTGCGTTTCGATTTATTTCAATACAGTTACAATATTGCCCCAAAATTTCGCCTCAATACCCTTAGGCTTATTAGATGTAGTAGTAGCACCAGTAAATATAGTAGTAGCAGTAGGAGTATACTTAATAGTAGTAATCTTAGCTTTAGTAGCAGCAGTAGTAGTAGCAGTAATAGTAATAGGAGCAGTAGTTGTAGGAGTAGAAGCATTAGTATTATGATGCAAATATTTTCTTTTGGCTAGTTCAACATCACCTACAACAAGTGTTGTAAGTTTTAATTTCACACACGTAACTGTTCCTAAGATATTGCTGATATGCCCTTTTGACAACCTGCATACAAATGGCAGGTGGTCATCCGTACAACAGAAATATTTTCTGAAAATGTCACCTGAATACCTTCAAAGGTTGTGGATTTTGAGCTAGCCAGAAGCCACTGTGTGTATTCATTTAATGCAATGTATTCAATAAAAGGCGTATAAGCACTAAAGGCATGGTCGTAGGGAAGGGGGGGGGGGGGGCAGGAGAGGGCAGCTGCCCCTAGAACTTCTAATTTACGCTAGATATTAACGAGAACTTTTCGTATGTTGGAATTTTTTGTTGGATGTTACCTGGTAGATGGTTAAAAAAGCTGGAAACAAACAGAAATTTCCAAATATTATTTGCGATATCAACATTTACGTTTCGATCTTCAATATTGATTTTCGATCCGATATATAGATAGGAGACTGGCCCACGATCGGCTTATTTTGACTTGTTTAATTCTCTATGAGTTGATTCAAGCAATAAGAAGTTGATGAGCATGCCAAAGCAAAAGTAACTTATTCAATACCATCCTTGAAAAAGACAATTAGAAATACTCCGCCATTTTTCTACCTCCTCAGTTAGCGCAAAGTCTCTTGCTCCAGTCTCCCTCCAAAAGTGGACCTTAAGTTCTTCAGTTGCTACTTTTTGATAATGATAATATTGTGAACAGAATTCCCTTTTTTGCTCTTCAGCTCAATCAGAATGTATTCACCAGCCTTGACTTTCTCAGTGTCAAATTAGAAGTTGCTGGTTGGGGGCTTGTCTTCGATGTCTATGCTGGGGTCTGAAGAGTTGTTGTATACAGGATCATCTACGTCAGAATCGTCACTCTAACTGTAACTCTTGTTGCGAGAGACACGCCTTTTGCTTTTTAGTCTTTTCACTTGTCTGACTTTCTTCCGTTCCAGGACTAGGACTTTTTGGCAGATACAGCTTTTATCCTAGCAGTAATGCATTCTTTCATGGGGGTGTCAGTGAGCACTTCTGACTTTTTCACATTCTTTTCTTGTTGATTTCTCGTGTTGAGCCTTTTGGAAAGGGCTTTGCATGGACGATATCTTTAATGAATCATCTGTTGACCTTTGCTTCTCATTTAGAGACAGAACCTGTGCTGCGTCTGTTTCAGGGTTTATGTTAAAGGAGTCTAAATGTCGCACAGAACTTTCGCTGAGCATAGAAACTTCTCTGGTAAGCGCTTCACTTAGATGTGGTAGGAATTATGTCTGAGACATATGACAAGAAGAACTGATAACCCTTGAAAACATCTCTAATTGTGGGGTAGACACCACTTGCTCTGAATCCACTGATTATATTCTCAGGAGTGAAAGCCTTTGGATATGCTTTCCCCAGCAGCTCAGCAATGTTATTCACTGATATAGCTTTACATTTGTGGACAGTCATAAAACTTGCGGCTTCCTGGTTCTAGTAGTCCTTAAAGCGCCCCATGACTATCATTTCTAGAGGTTGTAGTTTGTGAGTAGTGTGGGGAAGGACAGTTAAAAGGACAACACTATTATTTTTTTAGCTAGATCAAGCAATTCAATGGTGTATCGGCTGATCTAGTGGTCTAATTTCAGAGGTACAGGTGACTATTTGGAGAGTTTGACTTGATTGATAAAATGTTGCAAATAAAGCAAAGAATGAGAGGCAGTCATCCAGCCAGAAGTATTTTCTGAGCTGATCGTGATGGTTCCTGGTAAAGCTCCCCTGAGTAAAATTTCCGGACACTGTTTCTGTGGGGAAATAAGTAGAGGAGGGACTGTGTTCCCAACGCATTAACACCAGCACAAATCGTGGTCAACTGACGTCTTTCTGCTGGCGTGACCTTCCCTACTTACTTCTGGCCTCGCTGTGCAATGATTTTACCAGGCTTGTCGATATTTTCAGACCTGATTCGTCAAAATTTCAAATGTCTTGTGGTCTGAACATGTGTTTATATAGGCCTCGCTCCAGGTGGTTAAAGAAAGCTCCTACACTGTGATGGTTGAACGCAGTAGTCCGTCATAGGCTTATATAGAGTTTTAAGGTAACCCATAAAACCGCGGTACCAATCTTTACCCGTAATTCCTCCACTGTCTCCACTGCCTTTGCAGTTCCGTTATCCGGTACTTTTATACTCTTAATAAAGGCATAAGTGTATGCAAATTTACACGCTTCTAGGGGAATACAGTCGAAAGCATATCAGCTATCATTTTCAAGTAAGTTTTTAGTCTTTTTTCTTGTTCCTTCGTAAATATTTATCACGTGTTGTAACAGGGTGTAAGGAAACTTAGGTCCAGACTTTTTAGAGGGATATTCAGCTTCTCAACTTTTTTTTATGTAGTCTTGCAGCGTTCCTCTAGGGACAGTCATGGCACTTCTAGAGAATCCAACTGACTTCTTGTAGAATAAGACAGAAAAAATTGCTGTTTTTTTTTTCTGGATCACAGCCACCTTTCTTTCTTTTCTCTTCTGTTTTACTTTTAAGTATTTTATCTTGAATGAAATTTAACAGGAAAAAAAAAATATCTCTTTTTTTTATACTGTTGCAGGAAAACTAGAACATGGAAAATGTTAAAGGCCGAGTTTTAGCGAAATATAGAATGACTAGTTTCTAAAGACCTATATTCAAAGGACCTTGGGAAGTATTAGTAAGACCCCTCCCCCCTCCATCACAGAAGCAGCTGCCCCCCTCTACACAAGATGCTGCCTACGCCCAAGACTATAGGGCATATAAGGGCATAGGCAGCGATGCTCTACCATAGCTAGTAATAGATAGATAGATAGATAGTTTATTTTAGCCCACCAATAAAACAAAAACATGGCGGAGTAAGGGAAAAACAAAAAAACATTACTTCAAAAATAAACGATTAGATTATATACACTATATACATTCACAGCTCGTACATGACGTGCAACGGAAGGAAATCGTAAAGGTGCTCTAGTGCACCTTTACTAGCATTGGTTTCCTGCGTTACCACAACTTCACGAGGCCCTGGAATAAGATACTTGTCCAAGAGAAATGTATTTCTCTCGAACAGCGGTACTCGTAACAGAAATTTTAAATATTTGCAGAACGCAGATCTAGGCTTTAGTCGCTCTGTTTCCGTAAACCATTCCCATACAGGGGATAGGTAAAGAATATGTGGGAGTGCCACCGCTCTATATAGCTTCGCCAGAATTTGCCGATTGTATGAATACTTCAGGGGGCCAGTTTAGCATAGCTAATTCGTAGGTTTGACATAAGGGTGTCAAGGCAAAGAATTCTAGTTGCTTTCTTATCTCGACCGTACAGAAGACCTAAGTATTTAAGCGACGAAGACGGTGCAATAGTAGCGCTATCTACTGTAACAGTTGGTTCTGGTGCATCCCGTTTCGTTGAGTTGAAAACCAGAAATTCAGTTTTCTTACCATTAACTTGCAGGCCAATAGCTTTATAGCCAGATACAAGCTTATCTAAATTATCCTGCAATAGACTCAGAGAAAAACTCAACATAAGTAAATCATCGGCATAGCTTATTAGACTCAGATCACAAAGATCAAGGCTAAGCCCACCAGAGATTTGTTTTGTAACCTTAGAAGTCAAAGTGTTAAATAATATCGGACTTAGAACTGAGCCTTGTCGAAGCCCTCTATTTAGTTTAACTGGCGCACTAAGTCTTTCAAGGCCGAGTTTCACTCTTATATAGCTATGAGAGTACCAATAGGAGCTAATTTGATTTAAAATTAAAAGTTCTAGGGCCCTCTTAAAGCTCGAAAATGATTGGAGGGCAATCAAGCCTCCTCTTTAGTTCATGTATTTCCAGACACTTTCAATCAAAATTTTAAGACAGCCATTTTGTTCAGCATAGCTGAATGGTCTAGTAACTATATCTCTAAGGTTATTGGCTAGGTCAACCCCTCACAGTTATGCAATTTGCCCATTATGCTTAAAAACTATATTTTGCTTTAAAGTTAGATCAAAACACAATGTTTGTATGCTGGATGCCAATAAGACATTTCAGCAATATACCAAGAACGACTGAAGGATTAAGTTCAAATTTTCGGGGCTTCTCTTATTACTACTTCTGATCCTAAAATTTTACTAAGTCAAAAGAGTGTAATTGTATCCAGGCTGTGAAAAAGCATAGATATAATTTTTTGGGAATGGTATTAACTTTTATTTATCAGGTCAACTAGAGGATGTATGTGACTAAATCAAACACTACTGTTTGTGTCATGATTTTCAAAAGAGTTTATGTTGTTAAAAATTGCTGAAAAAGTTTCTCCAGCATATAAATAGCAGGCCAAACTATAAATTCTTAAAGGAATACCGGAAAGATTCAAACTATCATTTTCATTTTCCCTGAAAAAACCCTATGTCGATATAAAACTAACATACATTAATTTAAAAAAAATTTTCCACGAAATCAATTTTTCAAAAAAAAAGTAAAGAACTCAATTAAACCAAAAATGAACAAAAATAGAATCAAATAGTATACCAAGCATACAACTACAACAAGTCAGTTATAGGCAGCGCAATAGCGCTGTCTAAGTAAAGAACGATGTTGGCACAATGTGTTTTTTTTATTCTCTCCATATCTGGGCACTTCGTATCGAAGGTTTTGTCGTAGAAACTTCAAAAAGGACTCATTCGATTGGAAATTAGAGTCGAAATTAATAGGAGGATAACTTACACCCCTTTCACACCCACCAACCATTTCCCCAAACATATCCAATCAAAATTTTGAGATAGCCATTTTGTTCGAATTAGTTAAAAAGTCTGGAAATTATGTTTTCGAGGATGACACTCCCTCCACAGCCCTCTGGGAAAGAGTTGTAAGTTATCCCTTGGGGTATATAAGGTTTTCATTATAGAAAGCGTTGTCGTAGAAACTTCAAAAAGGAATCATTCGATTGGAAATTGAAACGGCTAGTGCCCTTTTTAATAGTCGAAAGTGATTGGATGGTGAGTAACACCCCTCTCACGCCCACCATTTCTCCAAACACATCCAATCAAAATTTTGACATAGAAATTTTGTTCAACGTAGTTGAAAGGTCCAGAAATTATGTCTTTGAGGATGAAAACCCCCTAACAGCCCTCAGGTCAAGGGTTGTTATGCCCTTATGCCCTCAGGTCAAAGTTATGCCCTAAGGCACATAATGTTTCTATAGAAAGCGTTGTCGTAGAAACTTTAAAAAGGGCTCATTCAATTGGAAATTGAATGGGCTAGTGCCCGTTTTAATAGTGGGAAGTGATTAGAGGGCAACTAACCCTCCTCTCACACCGAATATTTCCCCAAATACATCCAGTCAAAATTTTGAGATAGCAATTTTCTTCAACGTAGTGGAAAATTCTGGAAACTAGGTCTTTGAGGGTGACATCCCCCCCCAGCCCTCTGGGAAAGGGTTGTAAGCTATTACCTGGGGGCATATAAGGTTTTTATTGAAAGTGTTTTCATAGAAACTTCAAAAGGGCTAATACGATTAGAAATTAAAAGGGCTAGTGCCTTTTTTAATAGTTGAAAGTGATTGGAGAGTACCTAACGCCCCTCTCACGCTCACTATTTCCCCAAACACATCCAATCAAAATTTTGAGATAGCCATTTTGTTTAATGTAGTTGAAAGTCCTGGAAATTAGGTTTATGAGGATGACAACCCCCTCACAGCCCTTAGGGCAAGGGTTGTAATTTATGCCCTTGGAGCATATAAGGTGTTTGTAGAAAGGGTTGTTACAGAAACTCAAAAAGGGCTCATTCGATTGGAAATTGAAAGGCCTAGTGCCCTTTTTAATAGTCGAATGTTATTGGAAGGATTTGCATTTTTCATCGATGTGGGCACAATGTATTATTATTTTTTGTTTCTTTTTTTTGTTTAGAACAGGGCACTTCGTATCGAAGGAGTTGTCTTCGAAAAGGGCTCATTCTATTGAAAATAGAAAGGGCTAAAAAGGGCTAATAGTACAAGTGATTGAAGGGCAACTAGTCCCCCTCTCACGCCCAACCTCCCATTTGCCCGTTATGTTTAAAAACTAGATGTTGCCTTAAGATTAAATCAAAATGCACTGCGTTAATGCCAGTTCCCAATAAGGCATCTCAGCAGTATCCCAAGAACGACTGAGGATATTATGTTCAAACTTTCGGGGCTACTTCTGATCTTAAAATTTAACTAAATCAAAATAGTGTAAGTGTATCCAAGCTATCAAAGAAAGTAAACAGATTTTTTTGCGAATGGTATGCAGTTTTCTATTTCTGGTCAACTAGAGGAGGTATAAAACTAAATTAAACACTACTATTTGTGTTCAAATTTGTAAAAGGGTGTATGTTGTTAAAAATTGCTGAAAATTTTTCGTTAACTTACACATAGCAGGCCAAACTATAAAGTCTTAAAAAAATCAAAAAAATTTAAAGAATTTTTCTCTTTTTGCCTGAAAAGACTATGTCAATATAAAACGAACTAAAAAGCTTTAATAAAATCTTTTTTCCACAAAATAAGTTCTTCAAAGAAAATTAAAGAACCCCATTAAACCAAAAATGAACAAAATAAAATAAAGTAATCTACCAAGCGTAGAATTACCTAAAATCAGCATCCATAAATAAATGAAACCAAAAACGAACAGAAATTACAATAAATAACCGAGTCAAACTCAAAACGAGCAGAAATTAACATGAGTAGGGCTCAAAACCCCTATGCCATCCCAAGGCCAGAACATAATTTTCACTTTAATGAAAAAAAAAAAACACAAATGAATATGTATTGTCAGTTTAATATACATATACTGTTATTTAGTAATCAAAATGATAGTATTATTTGATTTATTAAAGTTATAAAAGTAAAAGCAGTTATATTTTTTCAGTAAAGTGCAAATTGTGTTCTGGCTCTGGGATGGCGTAAATCTTTGGAGCCCTACTCATGTTAATTTCGGCTCGTTTTGAGTTTGACTCCTTTATTTATTGTAATTTCTGTTCGTTTTGGGTTTCATTTATTCATCGATGCTGATTTGTGGTAGTTTCACGCTTGGTAGTTTATTTTATTTTTGCTCGTTTTTGGTTTAATGGGGTTCTTTACTTTTCTTTGAAAAACTTATTTTGTGGAAAAAGTTTTTTAATTAATATCAATAAATAAATTAAACCCAAAACAAACAGAAATTAAAATAAGTAACAGAGTCAAACTCATGATGAGCAGAAATTAATACGAGTAGGGTTCAAAATCAATATGCTATTTAAATGCAAGAATATAATTTGTACTTAACTGAAAAAAATCTTTTAAATGTTTTCACTTTATAACTCTAAGAAATGAAAAATTAATTAAGACTTTAAAGAATAATTATCATCATGTGTATATTAAACTGACAATGCACATTCATTTGATCTTTTGTCTGTAAAGTACAAGTTATATTCTTGCTTTTAAAAAGCATATTGATTTTGAACCCTACTCGTATTAATTTCTGCTCATTTAGAGTTTGACTGTTATTTATTTTAATTTCTGTTCGTTTTGGCTTTCATTTATTTATTGATACTGATTTGTGGTAGTTGTATGCTTGGTATACTATTTGATTATATTTTTGTTCATTTTTGGTTTAATGGAGTTCTTTACTTTTTTTAAAAAAACTTATTTTGTTTAACAAGCTTTTTAATTAATATAGGTAGACACCAAGGTATGTAAAGTATGCGCATGAAAATTCTAATGTAAACTCACTGTTACTGTTATCGTCAGAATATCTTCGGATATTGACCAGTCAAACTGATAATCATCATTCACGACTACCCTCTGTTCCCTTCTAATGGTTGCACCAAACACTGTGCAGAAAATAGTTGTACTTAAAAGCAACCTGAACCTAGGTAAGTGAGAATAATCTGTTAATTAAAATCCTGTTTAAAATCATTTTATTAGTATTCTAAAAACTAGTATCAAAATAAAATGAAGAATAAGTTGAGTACAGGGGACAACCTGCTTGTGGTGCCCCTAAGAGTTGTCAGAGTAAATATCGGCCTAATATTGCTATTTTTACTTATCCTCCATCCATTAGTTGCCCCCCCCCCAAGTGTCTGACTAGCAGTGGTAATCTCTTAATAGCTGCCAATATCATACTGGGGGGTGGGTCCATTCCGATGAACAATGAAGTACCAAACATGGTACAGGAAAATATGTCTGCAGTAATAATCCTAGGTGAGAGAAGAAATGTACTCTTGCGAGATCGAATACCACTTGCCACTAATGGCTGACGAGTGGCAGCGGTTCTCTTCTATTGTCAGGGATAAGCGCTCCCTGTCCAAGTCGGTTTGATTCAGGCTTGCAGTGTTCTCGGGATGGGGAAACAATAATTAACATCTCGACACTGCCAAGAAAGGCTCTTTTAAAAGGAAAAGAAAGAGATCGGTGAGCCCTCTCTGAAATTTCCAAAGTCCATGGGGCTCTAATCGACCAACGGCTATTGATGCTATATTTTTTTTTTTGGGGGGGGGGTCAATAGGGGTTTTTGACGTGTGCCTTGATTCGGTTTTGTGGTCAGACCATAATAATAATAGCAATAGTTCGAAAAAAAGCAGCAGCTAAATTAAAGTATTAATAAATTTTAATTTTGTGGCATTCCATTTCTGGTATTTTTTAATCTATTTTTTTTAATATTCTGCTGCTGCTTAGTTGCACTGATTTTTTTCTTTCTACTAACTTGATCGCGAAGTAATAAATTTGAAGTTTCATCTAATATTGCTTGTGAGTTATATGCTACCCACTAATACTGCATAACCGTTAATTTAGCATTAAGATTTTGTCAGTCCTACTCCCCAAGATTGAAGCAGATTGAAAACCTTTGACCCAGTAGGTGAAATGTAGCAATTAAGAACTTATAGTTAGAGAATATTACATCAACCATCCAGGTAATAATCTGGATATGGAAAGCGTTAAGTGCTTTTCTTTTCTCGCCATCCGCCTTTTCTTTTTGTGACTTTACGAACAGTAAACCATTTCACACCTTTTTTTTGCAGTTTTTATTACCATTCTTTACTATCCTATAGGTTGTAGACTGCTTACATAATAGGTAAACGTAATTCAAATATTATATAAGTATCAAAATTGATTTTGTGATAAAAAAAAGATTAAGTATTTATCTCTATTGGCCTTTGTACCGTATACAGAGAATTGTGCAATATTAGCAGAAATATTCCAGATTTTATATTTGTTGCTTTTAATTATTTTTGTTTTATATTTTTTCATTATTATAAATTATCTGTTTAACCAACTGTAACCAGTGTAGATTTTATTTGTCATTGGCAGATATCGGAAGTTCAAATCCTTTTTCTACCAGGTTTGATTTTTTTTTATTCACCACCCTATGACTTGGAGCTTGTTTTAATCAATATTATTCAAGTATCAGGTGTGTAAGGAGGCCTTATTTTGTGTAAATTTCGTAACTCAATTTTATTAAAGCTTGGAATTCCCTTTCGCTTCATAGATCAGAAATATAGCGACAATTTCAAATTAGCTTGAATTTGAAAATAACTTCTCTTTGCATAACTAGTCATAAATCTTGTAGTGACACTCTTTGTCCAAGAATCAAACGAACTTTGAACCCGTGATATGTTAAGACCTAATTTAGACCAGTTTTGCAAGTCCTTGAAAGACTGAAAAAGAAACTACTTTTAACAAAAAGTGGTTGATTGGCTAGGAGGGAGGGAAGGTCGCTAAACGGATCAAGTAGCAAAATGAATATACCTTACGGATGAGAGACAAATCGGGGTAGTTTTGCCTCGGAAACAAGGTAGTCTTTTTTTGGATCAGACAAAGAGTAAGTGTTTTACTTTGTAATTACGATAAGCTACCACTGCCTGTCTGAATTCTCCTTGGGAATAAAAGTTTGTACATAAAAGTTAAAATAAGAAGAAAACCTGTAAAGCTTTCTGTCACTTGGAAATAACCTTAATACGTATATAAGAGAAATTCATAACAACTAGTGCTGAAATCTAAGTTGATAATTTTGGTCTTATAGTTTCGGTAGTATTTCCACCTAGACAAGGCTTGAGCCATTTGGACAAAACAGCATTTTAAGGTTAGAATAAGCCAAATTAGATTTCTTCCAAGAAATTTAAGCTTTGAATTACTGAGGGTTTAAAGAGGAAAGGAAACCTTAACCAAGAAGAGAAAGCTAGGAGAGCCATTTGTGCTTCCCCTTGTCAGCCTAGAGTCCCTTGAGGCTTAGCTTGACTTTATAAGGACCTTATATCCAAAAATTGGAATTATCGGACAATAACATTAATTAACCCCCCCCCCCTTTGTGCAATCCTCAGACATTTATACGAAGAGGAACACTGTTCCCTTTTTAATCATTCTTTCATTTCGTTAACCCCGTACTTCATGTTTATACAAAGGTGACCTTAATGTTTATTCAGGCAGGTTAGGGGAAAAAGGGAACAATATTATCAGCGTAAGAATTTTCAAACCTTTATGTCGAGATATTTTCAATTAAGCTTTCCCTGCTAAATTTAAAGCTTAATAAAGGTCCAAACAATACACAGCCCTTTCAAGAAATAATAAGAGAATCTCTTGGTTTGGGTTAATGAAATTTGAATTAAAAGCAAGTACGGTTATTCTTAGCTTAGCTCAAAAATAGCTTGAACTAAAGGATTTTAATAACCCAGAACTCAAGCCTTGACTAGCTGTTCAAGTGTAACCTTTTTAAGTAGAAACAATCGTTAGCGTAAGATTAACATAATCTTTTCTTTTCGGTAAACATTGGTGGATTGAACAAGTAGATCATTAGACCTTAGACCTAGAAGAGGTTTGGAATTATTCAACATAAACAGAATTAGAATATTTTTCTTTTTATCTTCTGTTGTAAATAAAATCAGTTGTCACTGAATTCTGAGTACCGATTTCTTACCCAACGCCTCAGTTTGTATCACGCTACCAAATTTATTAGCCCTGTTAGTAGGGGCAAGCTTACTGGTGACATAACATGAAATATTCAACACTAGAGTGACGTTTTCTTTATTGTAACTCAAAAAACAAAAAACAAAAAAGAAACTATAAAAAAAACAACAACTTCACCTCAATTATACACCTATTTATCTTTTTTAAAACATATTCCTTGCCGATCCTCCATTTTTCAAAAAAGTGTCTTTGTGATTCATCACCACACGGACACTTCCCCAAATTCATAATATCCAGTTGACAAGTATTCTTCAAAATTTCGACTATCCTTCATCCCCAATATCAAGTTTTCTTTTGTTGTCTTCAACCCCTTACGTATAAAATGCTCTAGATTTATTTATTTCAGCATATCCGACTAAACCGTGTAAACTTTGCAGAATAAAGCAAGAATCTCCAAATAGACTTTTTGTCTCTGATCTGACACAGGAGAAAAACGAACAAAAAACCACACAAAGATTGCTATAGCAGGTGAGGCTTTGTGCACCGTTTACTGCTCCAGAACATGGTGTTATTGCACATGATAGAGTGCCCCTAGAGGAAGATGTTTGCAGGTGACAAAAAAAAATACTTTGCTTTAGTTGATTCAACAGAAAACATCCTCGGACATACCATATTCCTGAATGTGTAGCTTCTGAGAAACACAATAAGGTTTTACTAAATTCAGCCGATCATAAGCTGACGCTAATGATCGGATTTTTCCATTTTCAGTGGATAATTCAAACCCTGAATTCATCTAATGCATTAACTATTCCATGTTTTTGTTTTATCTAGGATCTCATATAGTTCTTCTTTCTCCAGTTGAACAAAAGCTCTCATTCCCAATATTTCATTTCTTTTTCTTCTACTTTTTTGCAGTTTTTACTCTATCTGGTAAGGTTCGGGTATCAGCCAATCAAAAAATTATATGTAATGTTCTGATTGGCTTAGTGTTAACCAACTTAAGTCGATTGAACTTCAGTTTTGGCTTGATTCAGTTCTGGGATCGAGCTAAATTAATTGTGAACATGTTTGGTTACAACTGATTCCCAAAGTTAGTGAAAACTCAATCTTGGTATTAAAAAATCTCATTGTAAATGAGCCTTTACCAAAAAACTTCTTCTGCAAAAAAAAACTCAGACACATGGAACAAATTGTAGTTATTGTCTACATTTAAATAGGCTACATTTAAACTCGAAAGAATGAAGATGCTTCTAATTGCCTTAAATCTAAGGTTTGTTGCAATAAAATCATTATTATTAATAAATGGTTAAATTAGGTAGTATCCGACTATCCTTATTTAAATCCTATATACCTTTTTCTATAATGTTTAATTGTCCTGTAGGTGTCTGCAAGGGGGTGGGAGTTTACCACTCCCTCTAAGATTATGGGAATAAAAACATTTACATTGGCTCAATTGTGTAATGTTTGGAGATACAGGATAATTTCCAAAATAGTGACCTTTACCTGCTCACAAATTACTTTTTTTGACATTTTTTCCTTCCCTTCTCATCCCCCTGATAAAGTTTTGGCAAGGCGTGAACACTCTGTTTTAGTTTTATTCTTATTTAGTTTTATATTATTATTATGTTTTTGTTTTATTGTTCTTTGGTGTCAAGTCTAGAAATGATAAACTGCAAAGTTTGGGCAACACATATTAGTCTGTCAACTTGTTAAAAGTCGGTGTGAGTGATAATTGCCCGTTCTGTTTTATTTTGTAGTTCATATGAACTATGTGTTATTCAGATTATATGTGCTACATTCTATTAACTTTACCTTACCTTAGACCTTAGTTCCTCCTGTGCAATCAGAGGCACCCAGGGCATCCAGGAAGAGCTGCCAATCATCCCTCATATGCGCTGCTGCCCATATATCTTCCCACTGGGTCTGGATCGTTGTATTGATGTGTTTGAGGTACCGCTGGTAGGTGCGACGAATTGTTTTTTTCGGCCGTCTTCTTCTACGGGATCCCTGCGTCTGCCATTCCAGTACAGTTTTAGGAAGTATATCCTCCGTCATACGGATAACATTCCCCAAGTAACGCCATCTTCGTTGGCGGATGACATCTGTTACCAGGGGCTGGCACGACATAGATCGAACTGACAGGTTTGTTACATGTGCTCTCCAGTCGATGTTTAGTATTCTTGGAAGACAATTGTTCTCGAATGCAAGAATCCTCTTTTCCTTTTGTTGGTTAAGTTTCCAGCAGTCGGTACTATACAGGAGGGCTGAGAGGACGTTACTGTTAAAAAGCCTTAGTTTCAGTTTGGTGGAGTACTTTTTCGATCGCCAAACTGGCTTTAGTCGATTAAAAGCTCCACTGGCTTGTCCAATCCTCGACTGCACTTCTTTTTCGCTAGATCCCGTTCGTTCAACTCCACCACCTGCTCTACTGTCATGCTTGTTGCCATGCTTTTTGTCTTGTCCGAGTTGATCTTCAATTCTAAAATTCTCGCCTTCTCTCGGATGAAACCAAGAAGGTCCTGGAGCCTTCTCTTGTTTGCCTCCATCAGGGTGATGTCGTCGGCGAAATCGAGATCTGCTAGTTGTTTATTTTCGCGGAGTTGAATACCAAACCCCGTGCAATTTCGGAGCTCATAATGAGTTACAAGGACAAAAAGGAGGGGAGAAAGGACACACCCCTGTTTGACACCGGATATAATATGGAAATACCTTGTACTTCCTTCATTGGTCCGAACGCAACTTTCGGTATTTTCATACAGAGCACTGATCAAGGATACAAGTTTCTCAGGGATGCCGTAATAACGGAGGATTTTCCAAAGCTACACTCGATGTATTGAGTTGAAGGGTTTTTCAAAATCCACAAAGACAAGGTACAACTTTTACTTCCATTCGTTGCATTCCTTGATCATCATGCGCATGACGTATATAAGGTCGGAGCAGGAGCGAGATGGACGGAAGCCATGTTGTTCATCTGGTAAGTGTTTATCTAGGGCTGCTTGAATACGGCGGAGGATTATCTGCGAGAAAAGTTTCCCAGGGATTGAAAGGAGACTAATATCCCTCCAGTTATCGCACTTTGACGCGTCTCCTTTCTTAAAAAGTTTAATCAGTGTGATTTTCCTCCATTCTTCGGGGACTTTCTCTGATTTCTAAATGCAAGAAAAGAGTGCAGTCCACATAGTTATGCAGGCACCTAATGAGGTTTTAATCATTTCTGCTGATATCTGATCGCTTTTTGGCGCTCTGCCATTTTTTAATTTGCGAGCGGCTTGTGTCAATTCCTCGGTCGATGGTTCTGCGGTATTGATTTGGAGCTCTAGGAAAGGTGTTATGGGAATATCAGCTGTGTCTGGAGGAGGGGGGGGGGGGGGGGTTCTGTTGAGAACTTTCTCAAAATGCAATGCCCAAGATTTCATCGGGGGCTGTGACTGTCTTCCCATATACGTCTTTCACTGGTCTATTAAGGTTACGACTTTTCCCTATGATTTCATTTGTGATTCTGTAGACAGCTCGAGAATCACCACGTTTGGCTCCTTCTTCCACCATAGCTGCCTTTTTTTCTAAAAAATTCCGCTTATCCCCTCTTTTACTCTTTTTCACTAGCCTGTCTTGGTCTCGGTATAGTTGATTTTTCAGTACTGTGTCACTGTTGTCTCCACCATCTAACAAACGATGTTTTAGTTTTTGACGTTCTTCAAAAAGGGTCCACGTCTGATCAGATAGCCACTCGTCTTTAGGTCGCTTTATGTGCCCAATTGTTTCTTTGGCTACCTGGTTATAGGTTTCCTTTAGGGAGGTCAGGTTTTCTCCAAGCTGTCAGCGTTGTCCAGGTCTAGGGCCATGCTCTCAAACCTGTTTGTTAGCTGCATAGTAAACTCGTGTTGCACTTTGGTGTTGGAGAGTTTATCTGAGTCGTAGGCAGGACTTTCTTTGGTTTGGGTTTTCTGTGTGGCTTTCAACTTGAGAGCTAGCTTTGCAATCATCAAGGCATGGTCTGTTGCAACGGCGGCTCCTCTATAGGCTTTTACATCTTGGAGGCTCGATTTCCACTTTTTGTTGATCAAGATATGGTCAATCTGGTTATGTGTTCTTCTGTCTGGGGAGTTCCATGAATATTCATGTATAATTTTGTGTTGAAAAAAGGTTCCTCCTATGATAAGGTCGTTCGTTATCGCAAAATCAACTAACATTGTCCCGTTCTCGTTTACTTCGCCGAGGCCTTGGCTCCCAAGAACCTCAGGACAGTATGACTTGTCGCTCCCCACTTTGGCATTGAAGTCACCAACAAAACAGACGAGATCGTGACGGGGGATATCTTTGGCAACGGCTTGCAGGGTGTTGTAGAAGTCGTCTTTTGAGGTTCCGTCTGCATCATTAGTTGGCGCATAGCGTGCGACTACTGTTAGTTTTGCCTGGCTACCGGCGAAACGTGCTACGATGATCTTCTCATTTATAGGAGTCCATTTTATGAGGGCTCGAGACGCCGATTTTGACAGCATTATGGCAACGCCTGCCTCTATCTTTTTGTCGGTGCCACTGTGCAGGATTGTGCATGCTTTTTGAGGTTGTGATTTCTTGCACCAGTCCAACGGACCTCCGACAGAGCCAGAATGTCTAAACCATAACTTTCTATTTCTTCTAGAACCTGTTCTGTCTTCGAGGGCTGAGCCATGGTCCTTACGTTCCAGAAACCAAGTTTTAATTGGCAATTTGCTTTTAAAAACCGTGTCCGGGGGCGGTCTGAAGTTGTCATCAAGGGCCCGGGGCGGTCTATGGTTGTCATCAGGTTGCATATTTGGTATCATGTGGCTCTCGCTGAACGTTTCTATAGCAAGGCTTTTTTTCCGGGGGCAGGCTGCTGGTGGTCTACCGCCCAACCCTCCTCCTTTATCCTCCTTATATTAGTTTTTAATTATATTAACTATTTTTAACTATACATAACTATATATACTTTTATAATACATTTTATATAATTTTATATTTGTATAATTATTTTTTATTTTATTATAATAAAATTTATTTTTTAATATATATAATTTTATGTTTTTGTTATGTGCAATAACTATATATTTTTTAACTATATTAACAGTATTTTTTTTCTCTTCTAAAAAGAATATTCTCATAACCCACAGAAAGCGGAACATAATTAACTTTTGCATATTTGTTTCTGACCTTCATAATTTATTTTTTGATGGTGCTGAATTTAGCAAGTTTTTGTCCTTGTTTTAGATACCTTTAGATTTCTTGGGTAGTGGAATAAGCATGCTGCTTCCCCAATATTAGATCCCAAAGTATGCTACCTAATGTCGATTTTAGCTTAACTGTTCAGGTTCTATACCCCTAAGATTGGATGAACTGTGTAAAAATGAACCCACTGGTAATTATTAAATTAAACGCCCTTTTTGATGTTATTTTGTCCAAATTAATGTAGAATCAATGTTAAAACAGAAAGACAGACGCATCGCAAATGTAGCATGAAATTTCCAAACTAAAGGTAAGAAAATACAGCCAAGCTATGATAGAAAAAGAAGTGTCGCCCAGGGTTGCCAATCCTAGAAATTTTCCTCAAGATCTTGTCATTTCAGGACTGAGCTTGTGATCTGGGGAAAAGTATATATATTTAATAGTACCCTTAGAATAGATATTAAGTGTATGGAAAACTATTACTTGAAGTATTTGGATTTTTTCTCGAACCTTTCAGGTTTTTTTTTTGTAAGTAGATTTCGGAAAACTGTGAAATTTTTATTGGAAGCGATAATTTTTCAAGATGGCTTTAGGACGAATATATCTTTTAACTAGACTTTCGAATTAGTTTTTATCATATTTCTAAGTTTGATGGTTCTAAAGTATAAATTAGTTTTTATGAGTCATCGAGTACATGATGGACAAGTATGTTCTCCTAAGCATACCGCGATAATTTATGTTTGACATATTTGACATCAGGAGATTTTTGACGATACCATTAATATTGTAGTACATATGGTCAAATTCTTCGGGGTTAGAGAAGAAGACAGCGAGTCCCACTAATCTTTGTTATTTGGCTGTTTATAAATACTAATTGGAAAAACCAAAGTTTTTCCGAGGGAAGTAAAGAGCGAATTTGAGACTTAAAACTAACAAAAATTATCACTTCATAGCCTATCCCCCACGGACAAGCTTTGCTTTTTAGGGGAGGAAGCAATATTTTTTTTTTTTTGATATGTTGTTTTTTTTCAATAAATCCTTCTTCTTCTATCTAACATATATCAATAAAACTAGTACAAATAAATCAACTGGTAATATTTCCCTATGTTTGTAGTAGGATTACAGAAAACTAGCACTTTACTGAAAACACAAAAGCCAAGTATAAAAAACGAGAATATTGATTTAGGAGTCAAAAGTAAATACTTAGCCTCACAACAACAAACTAATTTATAACGCTTTTCATAGTCCTACAGGAGCTGTGATGTATGTGACTTTCAGTATTCAATTAAAATTATCTTAAAAACTTAGGCATAAAAATAATAAGTTTACTGTCATTAAACAACATAAAAATAATGGATCGATTTATTGGGTAACATCTTGGTCTCACCTAGTATTACTCGAAATGAAGAACATATCAACCATAATATAGACTCTTGAGATCCAGATATTTCTCTCTACAAAACGGAGCATTTCAAGTTGTGATACAATCTTTAAACCGTGTCTGTAGTCTAAATACTAATAAGAATCCTTCACTTCGAACTTGTCCGAAACATAATCATGAAATGTCTGTTTCATATCCAAAATGACAGTCAGTCATTGAACTGAGCTCATTGTGCAGATGTGATGCCAAATTAACCGAAAACATAAATAAATAAAGCTACAATCTAAAATGATTCACTTTTATACTGTTAAAGGTACCCTTAAATGTTTATTTCCACCGTACCAAAACTCTTATAATATTTGTGTGTTCAGTAAAGCGCTAGTTTTCTGTAGTCCTACAACAAATATAACCATTCGATTTATTTGCACTAGTTTTATTGATATATATATTAGATAGGCTGTGAAGTAATAATTTTTGTTCGTTTTAAGTTTCAACTTCGCTCTTTACTTCCCTTGGAAAAACTTCGTTTTTTTTTAAAATTAATCTCTGCTCGTTTTTGATTAAAATTCAGTTTAGAAACAACACTGCCATGATCTTTTTTGTTTTACGGAATAACTTCTATTCCTTTTAAGTTTTATTGTTGCTCCTTAGTTTAATGTTGCTCAAAACTTATTTTTTATATAGTTATTAATCACCTCCAATTTAGGGAAAAATAGTGTCGTTTCTTTTTGTATTTTTTTTTTTAAAGAAGAAATAGACCTTTAATTCTTTGTTTTAAAAATTAAATTTAGGAGCACTTACGAAATTAGCTCCGGGCGTGTAGCTTCGAAACAAAAGGTTAACTTAGCTTACATATCGACATGCTTGTGGGAAATTTTGCTAGCTCAACAGAAATGTGCATTTAGGCTTAGAGAGTAATTTGACCTGTCCCTTACTTACAAATGAATCGAAATTTCAAAAAAGATCAATTTTTGTGTAGGTAGGCCTACGATAAATGGTATCATGAAGTAAGTTCGTTTTCGTTTCAAAAATTTTGGGAAGAAATGAATTCTCCTACAGAATTGTATTCATTTGTTTTTCTTCCTCTTTGGATGCAGAATCTTCCGCACGGAGAGAAGATTAACGCGGAATTGTCAAGTACATAATTGGAATAAGTAAGTATAACAATAAGTAATCCTTCTTTTAATATACAACTTTGAGTGGTTCCAGAACCACATTCCTACGCTTCACCAGCCACTAAGTGGCAAGGGGTTGTGGTCAGGAGCGTAATTTCCTTTGGGACAGAGAGAGCAACTGCCTCTCCCAGACCACAATTTTCTCCCAGACCCCAGTATTCCCCCAGGTGAAATTTAGTTTCTCCAAAATTTTTGTCAAAATAAGATAAGCCTGCATAATTCAAGCTTCCTCTGAAACAGTTCAGTTTTCTTTAGTACATCTTTACCTTTTTTATTACTATATGGCTTATTTTAAGTTTCCTGTGTCATTTTCACTTTATTTGGGAACATTGGCTACAGATTTTACCCCTCCCCCCCCCCACACACAGGATTTTGAGAAAATTACGCCATACGTTTGGGTATGGATTTAGTGATCTACTAGGAATCTCAATGCAAACCATGAACTGGATAACCTCTATTCCCCTTTGAATCAAAATGCTTGACAAAATACCTTCATGCTTTAAAAAATGAGTGCATCACATTTATAAAAAAAAACAGTGAAATTATCGGAAAATGATCATAAAGAAGGGAACAAAACCGTGATTGAAAAAAAAAAAACAATTGGGAATTGAACCCAAGACACTCTTAATTTGAAGTCCACCGCTTTACTAACAGAACTACGCCTCTAATAATCTGATTTGATATATTGATTTTTGTACCTTAATTGTGTAGCTTATTAAGGGGGCTTGGAGGAGGAACATAGAGGAGGTGTTCTTGCAAACCTCCAGTTAAGAGTTTTGGACCATAATTATTACAATGATGATATCGTTTTATACTTCCAAGCTTTTCAAACAGTTTGTAGTAATGAACTGTAAGTAAGAGGCGATCCGGCTGAATAGTAACCGAAAGTCTAAGAAAAGGAATTTTCATATCAATAGATACATCAAACGAATTGTATTTTAATGCTGGTTTTAGATATATAAGTTTAATGAAGTTTAGTTTTACCCAGCAAAAGTTACGATCCTGAGAAAATTTGCCTTATTTTCGAAAAAAAAGGTGAAACACCCCCTAAGAGTCATAGAATTTTTTCCGCAGCTAGTTAAAGTAAAGAACGATTAGTAAAGCTTATAATAACTGAACATTGCTAGGAGAGTAAAAGTTTTTAATAAAACCTTACTCTCATAGAAACCAGCATCATTCATAAATAATTAACAGAAAAAGTTGGCCCGGATGATGTTCGAACTCGACGCCTTGGTATTACAAGACCCATGCTCTACTGACTGAGCCAAAAGTATATTATGAAAGAATATGCAGTTTGAGACAATATCGAAAAAGAGTTACATAAATGACCGATGCAATTCATTATGAATGGGGCCTATGCTAGTTTCATCGAATATAGCTGAAAAGCTAGTAAAAAACAAAACACGGAACATAGTAACTAAAAGCTAAGATTTTCATAGGCAGCACAATCGCGCTGCCTAAGTAAAGAACGATGTTGGCACAAGGTATTATTATTATTTTTTCTTTAGACCAGTAGGCTATACGTAAATAATTTCTTAGACCACACTGCTTTTCCATTAAAAACAAAAAAAAAAATTTAAACAAGAAAAACGGGTTTTAATTTTCTATAAAGCAGTGAAATACTATAAAGCAGTGAAATACTTTCTATAATAGCAGTGAAGTATTTCACTGCTTTATAGAAAATTAAAACCCGTTTTTCTTGTTTAAAAATTTTTTTTTTTGTTTTTAGACCAGAAAACTTCTTATCGAAGGAGCTGTCGTAGAAAGTTCAAAAAGGGCTCATTAAATTGGATATTGGAGTGGCTTGTGTCCTTTTTAATAGTCGAAAGTGATTGGAAGGCAACTAACATCCTTTCCATGCCCACCATTTCCCCAAACACATCCAATAAAAATTTTGAGATAGCCATTTTGTTCAGCGTAGTTGGTTTCCACATAGATATTATGTTTTTGAGGAGAACACTCCCCCACAACCCTCAGGGCAAGGGTTGTAAGTTATGCCCTGTGGGAATATAATATTTTCATAGAAAACGTTGTCGTAGAAACTTCAAAAAGAGCTCATTTGATTGGAAATTCAAAAGGCTATTGCCCTTTTTAATAGTCGAAAGGGATTGGAGGGCAACTAACCCCCCTCTCACACCCAACTTTTCCCAAAACACATCCAATCAAAATTTTGAGATAGCCATTATGATCAACGTAGTTGAAAGTTCTGTAGGTCTTTGAGGATGACAGCCCTCCACAGTCTTCAAGGCAAGGGTTATAAGTTATGACCTAGGGGCATATAAGGTTTTCATAGAAAGCGTTGTGGTAGATACTTCAAAATGGGCTCATTCGACTAAAAATTGAAATGGCTAGTGCCCTTTTTAATATTCGAAAGTGATTGGAAGTCAACTAACACCCCTTCTACGCCCACCATTTGCCCAACCTCATCAAATCTAAATTTTGAGATATTCATTTTGTTCAACGTAGTTGAAAGTTCTGGAAATTGGGTCTTTAATAGTGACGAAGACCACACTGCCTTTTCATAACAAACAACAAAAGTGCGAAGAACAATAGGGAAATTTTTTTGCAAGACAGTGGAGATAATTTGAATGAATATTTCGGCCCTATGTCCAAGGGCCGTCCTCAACAAGACAAAAATATATGAAAGAAAAAAGACTCACAACATGCAACCAATAAAACCAAAAATTAAAAATTTTTCAAAGCAGTCCTAGCATCCTTACTTCAGCGAAGTTCAACCAGGACTGATAAAAAGTAAGGTAAAACAAGGCGATTCAATGAGAAGAAAGAAAAATAATTTAAAAACACGTTCTTATTGCTAATCCAGCTTTTTTGGCAGCTAACCTCAAAGGTCTTTTTGTGACCAGTTCTGTGTTAATGTCTATCGGTTTTTTAAAATATTTTGTAAGATCATTTTTAATTAAATTTGTGTATAGAGCATTTAGTGTATATTCCCCCAAGTCCCTATTTAAGGAAATATTATTATTAATCTTAAGTCTGATTTCAATTGATTCTCGGACTACCTGCTTTATGCCTAGGTCATTGCTAATAAGGGCGGATTCATCAAATGTATATTGTGGCTAGGATTTTCAAAAATATGGCTGCCTAATGCAGAATGAGATGAAACAACGGAAATACTAGAATTTAGAGCTTTGACTATATCATCTTTATGCTGTTGTATGCGCTTTTCTAAATTCTGGTGTGTTCTACCTACATAATATTTGCCACAATCGCAAGGTATTTGATAGACCCCTCTTTGGCGAGCAACTGGGGTTTTATCTTTACAAGAATTTAGAAAATTTATGATTGCGATTTCGATTTACCATGTGATATTTCTGACAAGCCCTTAAACATAATTTACCTCCCCTACATCCCAAAAATCACTACAAATCTTAAAAAAGTTTGCACAAAAAATAATCTGTATGTAGTATTCACAAATAATTTTAGAATCATAAATTTTCTAAATTCTGGTAAAGATAAAACCCCAGTTACTCGCCAAAGAGGGGTCTATCAAATACCATGCGATTGTGGCAAATATTATGTAGGTAGAACACACCAGAATTTAGAAAAGCGCATACAACAGCATAAAGACGATATAGTCAAAGCTCTAAATTCTAGTATTTCCGTTGTTTCATCTGATTCTGCATTAGGCAGCCATATTTTTGAAAATCCTAGCCACAATATACTTTTTGATGAATCCGCCCTTATTAGCAATGACCTAGGCATAAAGCAGGTAGTCAGAGAATCAATTGAAATCAGAGTTAAGATTAATAATAATATTTCCTTAAATAGGGACTTGGGGGAATATACACTAAATGCTCTATACACAAATTTAATTAAAAATGATCTTACAAAATATTTTAAAAAACCGATAGACATTAACACAGAACTGGTCACAAAAAGACCTTTGAGGTTAGCTGCCAAAAAAGCTGGATTAGTAACAAGAACGTGTTTTTAAATTATTTTTCTTTCTTCTCATTGAATCGCCTTGTTTTACCTTACTTTTTATCAGTCCTGGTTGAACTTCGCTGAAGTAAGGATGCTAGGACTGCTTTGAAAAATTTTTAATTTTTGGTTTTATTGGTTGCATGTTGTTGTGAGTCTTTTTTCTTTCATATATTTTTGTCTTGCTGAGGACGGCCCTTGGACATAGGGCCGAAATATTCATTCAAATTATATCCACTGTCTTGCAAAAAGATTTCCCTATTGTTCTTCGTACTTTTGTTGTTTGTTAATTGGGTCTTTGAGGATGACACCCCCCCCCCCTCCCCACAACCCTAAGGGCGAGGGTTGTAAGTTATGCCCCGGGGGTATATATGGTTTTTATAGAAAATTTCTTCGTAGAAAATTCAAAAGGGCTCATTTGATTGGAAATTAAAAGGAGTAGTACCGTTTTTAATAGTCGAAAGTGAATGGAGAGCAACCAACCCCCCTCTCACGCCCACCATTTCCCAAACACA
The DNA here is from genome assembly GCA_027921565.1 of Artemia sinica. NCBI lineage: Eukaryota > Metazoa > Arthropoda > Branchiopoda > Anostraca > Artemiidae > Artemia > Artemia sinica. The sequence continues at coordinate 83,161,764 of CM051257.1, read as the reverse complement.
TTCAATAAAATTTTTGAGGTAGGCATTTTGCTCAACGTACTTGAAAGTTCTGGAAATTATGTATTTGAGGATGACAAACCCCCGAGAGCCCTCAAATCTACTGTTGTGAGTTATGCACTGAGGGCATATAAGGTTTTTATTCACAACTTTGTCATTGAAATTTGAAAAAGGGCTCATTCTATTGGAAATTCAAAGGGCTAGCGCCTTTTTAAAAAGTCGAAAGTAATTGGAGGGCAACTAACTCCCCTCTCACAACCACCATTTTCCCAAACATATCCAATCAAAATTTTGAGATAGTCATTTTTTTCAACATTGTTGAAAGTTTTGGAAATTAGCTCTTTGAAGATTAAAACCCTACCCCCCCCCCCCCTACATCCCTCAGGGTAAGGGTTGTAAGTTATGCTCTGGGGGCATATAAGGTTTTTATAGAAAGCTTTGTTGTAGAAACTCCAAAAAGGGCTCATTGTATTGCAAATTGAAAGGGATAGTACTCTCTTTAATAGTGTAAAATGATTGAAGGGCAACTAACCCCCTCTCACACCCACAATTTCCTCAAACACATTCAATCAAAATTTTGACATGACCATTTTGTTTAACGTAGTTTCAAGGTCTGTAAATTAGATCTGTGAGGATGACAACCCTCCCACAGCCCTCAGGGAAAGGGTTGTAGGTTATACCCTGGGGTCATAGATGGTTTTTATTACTGAGAATTGAGAGGGCTAGTGCCCTTACTAATAGTCAAAAGCGATCAAACGGTGAATGCCCCCCCATACACATCATTTCCCCAAACACTTCCGATCAACATTTTGACATAGCCATTTTGTTTAACGTAGTTGAAGGGTCCGGAAGTTATGTTTTTGAGTATGACATCCCCCACAGCCCTCAGGACTAAGGTTTTAAGTTTTGCCCTGGGGGCATATAATTTCATATAGGGAGTGTTGTCGTAAAAACTTAAAAAAGGGCTCTTTCGATTGGAAATTGAGAGGGCTATTGCCCTTTTTAATAGTCAAAAGTAATCAGAAGGAGAATACCCTCCCCCCCCCATACCCATCATTTCCCCAAACATTTCGGATCAACACTTTGATACGGCCATTTTGTTCCACGTAGTTGAAAGATCTGGAAATTATGTCTTTGAGGATGACAACCCTCCCCCCACAGCCCTCAGGACAAGGATCGTAAGTTATGGCTTTGGGGAATTTAACTTTTTTATAGAAATTTTTGTCGTAGAAGCTTCAAAAAGGGCTCATTTGATTGGAAATTGAGAGGACTAGTGCCTTTTTCATTCGTCGAAAGTGATCAAAGAGTAAATTACTTCCTCCACTCCTATCATATCCTTAAACATTTCTGATCAACATTTTTATATGGCCATTTTGTTCCACGTAGTTGAAAGATCTGGAAATTATGTCTTTGAGGATGACAACCCTCCCCCCACAGCCCTCAGGACAAGGGTCGTAAGTTATGCCTTTGGAGCACTTAACGCACTTCGGAGGAGCACTTCGTAGAAGCTTCAAAAAGGGCTCATTTAATTGGAAATTGAGATGACTAGCGCCTTTTTTCGTCGAAAGTGATCAAAGGGTAAATTCGTCCCTCCACGCCTATCATTTTCTCAAACACTTCCAATCAAAATTTCGATATAGCAATTTTGTTAAACCTATAAGAAAGGTCTGGAAATTATGTCTTTGAGGATAACAAATCTGTCCAGCCCTAAAGGCAAAGGTTGTAAGTTTTGCCCTGGGGGCATATAATTTCATATAGGGAGTGTTGTCGTAAAAACTTAAAAAGGGCTCTTTCGATTGGAAATTGAGAGGGCTATTGCCCTTTTTAATAGTCAAAAGTACTCAGAAGGAGAATACCCTCCCCCCCCCCCCCCCCATACCCATCATTTCCCCAAACATTTCCGATCAACACTTTGATACGGCCATTTTGTTCAACGTAGTTGAAAGGTCTGAAAATTATGTCTCTGAGGATGACAACCCTCCCCCCATAGCCCTCAGGACAAGGATCGTAAGTTATGGCTTTGGGGCATTTAACTTTTTCATAGAAATTTTTGTCGTAGAAGCTTCAAAAAGGGCTCATTTGATTGGAAATTGAGAGGACTAGTGCCTTTTTCATTCGTCGAAAGTGATCAAAGAGTAAATTACTTCCTCCGCTCCTATCATTTCCTCAAACATTTCGGATCAACACTTTGATACGGCCATTTTGTTCAACGTAGTTGAAAGGTCTGGAAATTATGTCTTTGAGGATGACAACCCTCCCCCCATAGCCCTCAGGACAAGGGTCGTCAGTTATGCCTTCGGAGCACTTAACGCACTTCGGAGGAGCACTTCGTAGAAGCTTCAAAAAGGGCTCATTTAATTGGAAATTGAGATGACTAGTGCCTTTTTTCGTCGAAAGTGATTAAAGGGTAAATTCGTCCCTCCACGCCTATCATTTTCTCAAACACTTCCAATCAAAATTTCGATATAGCAATTTTGTTAAACCTATAAGAAAGGTCTGGAAATTATGTCTTTGAGGATAACAAATCTGTCCAGCCCTAAAGGCAAAGGTTGTAAGTTTTGCCCTGGGGACATATAGGGTTTTTATAGAAAGTGTGGTCATATAAACTTCAAAGAGGGCTCATTGGATTGGTAATCCGGTGTTCTAGTGCCCTTTTTAAGAGTCAAAGTGATCAGAGGGCAGATACCCTCTCCCCCCTACACACACGTCATATTATCCCGAAATGCGTCTAATAGAAATTTCGAGATAGCCATTCTATTCAAAATAGTCTAATCATATAACAAAGCTTTTGGGGTTGAAACGAACCCCAGAGACTAGGGGCAAGGGTTGTAAGTTATGCTCAGGGGGTATTAAAGGTTTTTATGGAAGGGATGGTTATTTAACTTCAGAAGAGGCTCAGTCTTTCTCACTGAAAAAGACTATGTCAATATAAAACGAACAGAAATTAATCAAAAAAACTTTTTTGCACAAAATAAGCTTTTCAAATAAAGTGAAGAACTCAATGAACAAAATTGAACTCAATGAACAAATGAACAAAAATAGAATCAAATAATCTACCAAGCATACAACTACCACAAATCAGTATAATAAATTAATGAAACCCAAAACAAACAGAAATTAAAACAAGTCAAACTCAAAACGAGCAGAAATTAATCTGAGTAGTGTTCTAAACCCTATGCTTTCTAAAAGTCAGAATATTATTCGTACTTAACTGAAAAAAAATTCATTTAAATGTTTTCACTTTTATAACTTTAAGGAATAAAAAAGTCAATTAAGATTTTAAGGAATAAATATCAGCATTATGTATATTAAACTGACAATGCACAATTTTTTCAGTAAATTCATTTAATTTTTTTTCAGTAAAGCACAAATTATATTCTGGCTTTTAGAAAACATAGGATTTAGAACCCTACTCAGATTAATTTCTGCTTGTTTTGAGTTTGACTTATTTTAATTTCTGTTTTTTGGGGGGTTTCATTTATTTATTAATACTGATTTGTGGTAGTTGTATGCTTGGTAGATTATTTATTTTTTTTTGTTTGTTTTTGGTTTAATGGAGTTCTTTACTTTTTTTTTGAAAAACTTATTTTGTGCAAAAAGTTTTTTTTGATTTATTGTTCAAAAAAGGAGACGCGACAGTCTCTGGCAGCTACAGAGGCATCAACTTCTTCTCGATTACTTGGTAGCACCGTCTCGTTTAGTGGCGGTTCCGAAAAAGAGCTATGAATACGAATATCCCTGGCAAGCTCGGCATTTCAACGACTTCGACCAGTCTGGAGATCAGCGATTACTCACTCCAGCTAAAACTTTGCCTTTTCAGAAGCAACGTCCTTTCGTCTTGACGTGCGCGATGGATTGTTTAAAACTGCCAGCTGAGCAGGAAAAACGACTCACTGCATATGATAACAACTGTTTTCTAAGCATCCTGAACATTAGCTAGAAGGATAGGATAACAAAATTGGAAATTTGCCACTACACAAACCAGCCTGATGTCCCTGATGTAGTCAGGCAACGAAGATGGTGCTATCTTGGCCATGTTATCCGTATGCCAGGATCGAGACTACCGAATATGCTTCTTTAGTGGTAACCAGACGATACGCGTCGACGAGGAAGGCCCAAAAACACGCTTCGCAGGACATATGAGTGAGACAGGAGAGAAATTTATGCATCCTTAATTCCAGAGTGGGAGAACATTTACGCCAATGCTCATTTGCGGGATGATTGGAGGCTGTTAACGGGAGCCCTGTGTACCTCTGGAGGTACAGGAGGAGCTAAGATCTAAGAAAGGGAAGATGTCTCTGTGTGTCTGTGTGTGTCTCTGTATGTCTCTGCGTGTCTCTGTGGGATCTCTTGGGATTACAAGACCCACGCTCTACTGACTGAGCCACCAACGCTTGTATATTATGAAAGAATATACAGTTTGAGACAATATCGAAAAAGAGTTACATAAATGACCGATACAGTTCATTATAAATGGGGCCTATGCTAGTTTCATCGGATATAGCTGAAAAGCTAGTAAAGAACAAAACACGAAACATAGTAACTAAAAGATAAGATAATCAAACAGTTCGTGGTAACGAACAGTAAGTAAGGAGCGACCCGGCTCAATAGTAACCGAAACTCTAGAAAACGGGTTTTTGATACCAATAGACACATCAAAAGAATCAGATTTCAATGCTGATTTCAAATATATAATTTTCATCAAGTTTAGTGCTACCTATCAAAAGTTACGTGCCTGAGAAAATTTGGCTGATTTAAAAAAAGGGGGAAAGACCCCCTAAAAGTTATAGAACCTTAATGAAAATCACACCATCATATTCAACGTATCAGAGAACCCTACTGTAGAGGTTTCAAGCTCCTATCTATAAAAATGTGGAATTTTGCATTTTTTGCCAGAAGAAAGATTATTTGTTTATTTGTTTTTTTTTTGTTTTTTTTTTCTTTCCCCAGGGGTGATCGTATCGACCCAGTGGTCCTAGAATATCGTGGGAGGGCTCATTGGAACGGAAATTAAAAGTTCTAGTGCCCATTTTAAGTGACCAAAAAAATGGAGGGCAACTAGGCCCCCTCCCACGCTTATTTTTTTCCCAAAGTCACCCGATCAAAACTTTGAGATAGCCATTCTGTTCAGCATGGTCGAAAATATGATAAATATGTCTTTTAGGATGACTTAATCCCCCGAAGTCCCCAGGGTGAGGGCTAAAAGTTATGAACTTTACCCAATGTTAACATATAGTATTGGTTATTGGGAAGCATACAGAAGTTTTCAGGAGGTTTTGTTTTCTGGTAGTGGGGGGGGGGGTCGGGGGTTATGTTGGAGGATCTGTCCATGAAGGAAGTTTTCATGGGGGAATGGAAATTGCCATGAAGAGGGCGCCGGACTTGCCAGCATTATTTATTGGTTATTGGGAAGTATATAGACATTTTCAGGAAGGATATTTTTCTGGAGGGGGGGGGGCTAGAGAAGGGGGTTACTCTGGAGGATCTTTCCGTGGAGGATGTTTCTTTGGGGTAAGGGACATTTCTATGAAGGGGGCGCTGGATTTCCAAGCATTATTTAAAAAACGATCAGAAATTAAATATAAAAAAACAAGTTTTTTCAACTGAAAGTAAGAAGCAACATTAGAACTTAAAACGAACAGAAAAACGTATGTGAGGGGGGTTCTCCCCCAAGTCAATACCTCGCTCTTTACGCCATAGTTTTTTTTTAGTGCTTTAAAAAGAGCTATCTATTCTAATTAAATGGCCTTTGTGATTCAGGAGTTTGTGAATCAAATTTTTTTTTAACTTTTTACGTCAAGAGCGTGGTATTGACTGAGGGGAGAACCCCTCATATACGTAATAACATATACCTAATAAAAAAAAAACAATAAAAAAACAAGCGATACGGCTCAATAGTAATCGAAACTTTTAAAAACGGAATTTTGATGTCAATAAATGAATCAAAAGAATGTGTTTATAATGCTGATTCTAAATATATAAATTTTATTAAGTTTAGTATTACTCATCAAAGGCTACGAGCCTGAGAAAATTTACCCGATTTTTTAAAGAGGGGGGAATTTTAATGAAAATCACACCGTCAGATTCAGCGTATCAGAAAACCCTATTACATAGGTTTCAAGCTCATATCTGCAAAAATCTGCAACTTTGCATTTTTTGCCAGAAGAAAAATATACGAATATAGAAGTTAGTTACGTAAGTTAATTTGTAAATTACGTCATAACCAAATTTAGAGACATCCATTTAGCAAAAGAAAAGTAAAATTTTTATGCAAATTTTGTTTACTTATTCAATGACGGTGAGCCAAAATAAAAGCTGCATTAACTAAAAAACGATCAAAAATTAAATAAAAAAAAACAAGTTTTTTAAACTGAAAGTAAGGAGCGACATTAAAACTTAAGACGAACAGAAATTATTCCGTATATGAAAGGGGCTGTCCCCTCCTCAATGCCTCGCTCTTTACGCTAATGTTTGACTCTGTCTCACAACTTTATTTTTTAAAACAATAAAAAAACTTTAGCGTAAAGAGCGAAGCGTTGAGGAGGGGACAGCCCCTTTCATATACGGAATAATTTCTGTTCGTTTTAAGTTTTAATGTCGTTCCTTACTTTCAGTTTAAAAACTTGTTTTTTTTTATTTAATTACATAAGAGATCGATGTAAAATCCCTTCGATGAATTTGTTTGTAGATTTTATTTATATGTTTGCAATATTTACATTATCTACTTAAGAAGTGACACCAAAAGTGTTGTTTTTTGTCAGGCCGTGATTTGTTATGGGGCAAGGGGGAACTGCCCCTTCCGGACCCCAGTTTAACCCTCCCCCCAGACCCCAGTTTGCCCCCCTCCCAGCTGAAATTTAGTCTCTTCAAAATTCTTGTCAAAACTAAGATAAGCCTGCATAATTAAGAGAAAAGGGCCAGTTTTATTTAGTAATTCTTTGCATTTATGGTACTATAAGGCTTATTTTTTAGTTCTCACTGACATTTTTTCTTGATCTGGGAAATTTTGGTTCACCTTTGCCCCCCTTCCCCCTCCCCATGGTTTTGACGAAATTACGCCCCTGTTTTAGTGCTATATCACACTTACTGATGGTAGAATTGATAAAAATCACGTAGATATGAACAATAGCTTTCAAAGCCCAGTAGCCCCAGTAGCCCCAGCTTTTCCACCTGAGACAAGGCACCCAAAATGCCGTTTCTTAGTGCCATTTGGAACTTACTGATGGTGGAATTTATAGGAAGGAAGGACGTATATCTGAGCAATATCTTTTATATGAGGTTAGAAAAATTTGTCTAAGATGCAGGCGATATCAAAACGCCCAATAATAGTACGCCTATACCGACACGCATGATATCGATACGTCTGATACCAATACAGCGTACAGCCCTTTCACCGGGGACTTTTGTGGTTCATATCATCACTAAAACCATAGATATAAAACCTTTGAACTATGTTGAACAAAATTGCTATCTCAAAATTTTGATTAGATGACTTTGGGGAGAGGGGACCTATAGGGAGGGGGGCTAGTTTCCCTCCAATCTTTTTGGTAATTTAAAAAGGGCACTTACAAATTTAATTTCCTTTCGAATGAGCTATTACACTTCTCTCTTTGATGCTCGGGCCACCCCCTAGCCCTGCTAAAAAAAAAGAAAGAAAAAAAAAGGAGACAGCCCAGTGTTACCGATACAAAAAAGCTATTTTCTCTGTTGTTCAAGGAGGAGGACTCTAATTTCCCTGTATAAAGTTTTTGACCGTGCTGGTTCCAACTTTTCACTTTGATCTGACGCAATTTTTGAGGGGTTTCATGCTTTTTTTTCGAAATCAGCTTAGATTTCTTTTCGCTATAAACTTTTACTTTTAAGACGAACCGAAATAATAGTCACCATTCCTGAATCAGTATCAGATGGGAATTTTATTTTCACTAGGTAGCTTTTTTCTAAACGCCATTTTTAGCTTTTGGTTGCTATGGGCCGTGGTTCACTCTTTACTAGGTTGCAGCTCCCGCTTTAATCATGATATTATATCTGATATTGCTTCTGTTTTTAACGCTCCCTTTCGATGTGCAAGCTTTTAATATTTATATTAAAAGCCAGTGAAAAAATTGAAAAATTATGCAAATATTTTGGTCAAGACCTCCGCTTGACCGTCCTCAGTGCAGAATAAAACTGATAAAAATATAAAAACCAAACCTTAAAATAAAAACACCAAACTAAAATTGGACGACCCTTTCCTAGTAACGGTCAAATTAGAAAAGCAAGGTTCTGTGATTGTCTTTGAAATAGATGGCTACATCATCCAATTTTGAAGTTTGCTATACTGCCTCAAGTATTGTAACATCCATAATCATAAATGGTCTTCTATTTCCGTTTTTCGCACCAGTTCGATACATTACTTCTGCCTATTCTTCAAGATTTTGGTGTCGGTCATTCTTTGAGTTTCCTATAATAGTCCTTCCATTCATTTTTATTGTTATGAATGCAAGTGGATTTGTTTCAGTATTTCTAGTAGCAATAGCTCTGTCATGCCCTGTACTATATTACTACAGTTCAACAAAAGGACACACTCAAGCAGTTTACTCAAAACTTGACCAACCTTATGTACAGGGCAAAGAAACTGTTTTGACCAATTACAGAGGTGCTGTCATATTATGCACTAGTATTTGTATTCTTGCTGTTGACTTCCAATGGTTCCCTTCACGATTTGCCAAAACTGAAGATAGATGATATAGTTTAATGGATACTGGTGTTGGCTGTTTTGTTTTTATGAGCGGGATTTCAGGATTGGAGATAAAAAATGGAGCTGTATCAATAGTAGAAACAGCAAAGAAAAGCTTGAAAAGCTCTTGGATTTTACTTGTTTTTGGCTTTCTTAGATCGGCTTTCATTCTATCGTCTGGTTATCCATATGATGTGAAAGAGTACGGAATACATTGGAATTTTTTTCTCACACTAGGATGTGTAAAGATTCTGGGACCAATTATATCAAGGGCAGTTTCATTTGTGCCCCCCTTTGCCAAAGCTGCATTTATGTCCTGCATTTATGAAGCACTTTTGCAAAATGGCCTACGAAACCAACTGCTTTCTGATAATGACAGATCAACATTTATATGGGCTAATCGTGAAGGGATTTTCTCAATCTGTGGATTTTTGGCAATTTATTGGATTGCTGTTGAAGTAGGAAAATACCTGTATGAGGAAAGGAGAACTATTCGCCAATGGACAGATGCCCTCATAGTACTATTTTTTTGGAAGTTGGCTCTTGATTTTGCACTTGGGTTTGTGGAGAGCGTACGTGGATCTCCGTCAAGACGGTTGGCCGATCTCGAATATGTCCTATGGATGGTATCTTTCAATATTTGCCTTATATTTCTATGCTTCTTTGGTGACCTTTGTATAGTGCTGATGGATAAAAATGAAACAACCATGGATCGAAATGAATCGTCAGCTAACCTTTATCGAGGTTCCACGTCAGTTTTTTCTCTGCCACTTATTCGAGAGCCATATTTACTGAAATCTATCAATTACTATGGATTTGCGACATTTCTTTTCAGTAACATTTTAACTGGATTGGTTAATATGACATTCAACACGAAGGAGGCAACCGTCTCCGAAACTTATTTTATATTAGTTATATATGCTGTGTTAACATGTTTATTTCCATTAACGCTTTATTTATGGCGATTGAAGTTAAAATTTTGGTAATATTTATGTTTTGCTGTTGTAAAACTAACGACAAGTTTTCATTCGTAATTTTACTGATTTGTGTGACTAATATATGACACTTGTAATTTCGAATAGAAGTTTTGGTTATAGTCTAGAAGAGGAACATGAAAAAAAAAATGAAAAATCCGTTTCTTTAAGTCTTTTGAGAAGGGAAGGTTTAGCCGGCAAGTACAAACCATCTTCAAGGGCGTTATTTTGGCTGTAGGTCTATTTCTGAGAGTTTCACCCGCATAGTGCCAAAGCTAAAGCTACGCTAGTCCCTCTTCTGCACTGTACTCAAGTTGTTATGCAGTATTATTTGTTTGTTTGTTGTTTTTTTTTTTCAGCTATTGTTATAGATAATTTCGGAGACCACTCTGCCTTTCCATGACGATAAATAGGAGTTCAAATATGGATAAGGTCCTTTCAGTGGACAGTGATAACAGTGGTAGAAGTTCACAGGAATACCAGATATTTCGGAGACATATACAGTGACCGAAATGTCTGGTGTTTTTGTGAATTTCTATCACTGTTGTCATCATCACTGTCTGTTGAAAGGATTTATCCCTATTTGAACTTTTATTTATAGCTATTGTTATGTAATTGGGTGTAGGGAATGGGATGGGGGGAGGGGTTAACACCCTGTCATATAATAACTGTCTTTATTAAACAGTGAAATGGGTCATTTATATACAATTCTGAGAAAGGTTAGGCTAGCTTTGCCTCTCACTGAGACTACCTGTCCTGGCATTACTTCAATTAGCCATGACTCTGAAGTTTTTCATCGCTTCTACCAAGTGGATTTTAATTTTACTATCTCTCTTTATTTTTATTTGAAAGGAAAGCTATTTTTAATTTAATTTGTGACCGTTTTTATACCATGTTGGGAGCTATCTTCCTAAAAAGGGTAGAATGTTCGTAAAAGTTTCAGCATCATATTCAGCATGTTCATGAACCTTATTGTGGCTATTTCATGTACCTATGTGCAAGAACACGAAATTTAGTATTTTTTCCGAGAAACTCGATAACTGATGTGTTTCTGTTGTTTGTGTGTTGTTGTTTTTGCTCCCTTTGCTGTTGTTGTTGTTGTTGTTGTTGTTGTTTTTGCTGTTTTGCTGTTGTTGTTGTAATTATATAAAACCCCTGTTTAAGAAAATCTTAAGGGGCTTGCTTTTTCAGGGGTGTTTCCGTTTTTGAGGCATTTGTGCAAAAGTTTAACTTTGGCATAAATGTCAGGTGATATTACACAAGGATATGACTTTATAAAGAATAGAAATTAAATGAGAAGACAGGTTTTTCAAAGAAATGTAAAAAACTACGTTAAAACCCTAAACAAACAGAAATTATCCTATATATGAGGAGGGTCACAGCCTCATCCCCCCCCCTCTTTACGCTAAACTTTTACTTTTTCCCACCAATACTTTAAGAGCGAATACTTTAATATAAGATTAATGTGATAGAAAGTTTTTTTTTTACAGTGTCTTAAAAATGGAATTAATTAATTAATTAATTAATTTTATAACCCATCAAAAATACAAGGCATGACGATGGAGTATAACAAAAAGAAAGAAAGAAAAAAAAAAAAAAAAAAAAAAAACACAAACACAAAAACAGGAGCAAATAAGTACAAGGGGATCGCAGTTTTTCATAATCCTATGTGCAAAATTTTAGAATAATAAAAGAATGACCTGAAGGAAACTATAGCCTCATTGCAATAGTACACGTTCACGCAAATGGCATTGAGATCTGCTTAATGTCGCTGGCCCTGGTCTATGCTGAGTAAGCCTGACATTAGCTTATCGTGTAGCATGTTTTGAAACATTCCTATCCTATAACACTGTTTCAATCCTTTGACCGTGCCCTTCACCCCTTTTCATCCCCCAGCCGTGATTCCAGTCAAATTATTTGCCTTCGCCACATAGGTCCCTTAAGCTGCAATCTTAATCTTTCATGTATGAAAAGTTATTTAAATTTTCCATAGGAACAACTTTTTTTCTAAATATTTTTGATCTTTGGCCATCTCTCTCCAACTAATTTTTTCACTATACTTATAGCTGAAATAGTAGATATTTAGCTAATTGCTCAACTCAATGTCAGAGAAATCTTGAAACTTTGCCAAGTATGATATTTGTAATAGAACCTAATATTTCTAGAGATTTTCACTCCTTGAAACCATATCACTTCCTCCTCTAAGCTCGTAATGTCAAAACTAATAACTGTATGGTCCAAAAATTGAAAAGACAAAAAGATAAAGAATAATCTTGGTATTCCAGGGGAAAGAGGGTAAATCCTAAAAAAAATCCCCGGATACAACTTGGACAGTAGCTTATTTGTATGGCTGTGGTGAACTAAACAATAATAAAGACTGAAATATTCAAACCCGATCTTGAACGTAATCTTCAACCTATCTTGGCCTTAACTGTGTTTTGTTCAGATATATTTATTAAACTTTCTACGCAAGGTGTTTAAAAAAACATTGGTCCACCTGTGATAGCTAAGGGTGCCATGTGTGATCTACATCTGTTAATGACCAATTTTTAGAATTACGTTCCAGTCATGTTATAGCCATATTTGTTAATAAAACAAAAAGCCCAGAAAAAAAAAAAAAAAATGTTACCCTTTCACCGTTACTAGGAAAGGGTCGTCCAATTTTAGTTTGGTGTTTTTATTTTAAGGTTTGGTTTTTATATTTTTATCAGTTTTATTCTGCACTGAGGACGGTCAAGCGGAGGTCTTGACCGAAATATTTGCATAATTTTTCAATTTTTTCACTGGCTTTTAATTGTCCTCGTTTTCTTCCTTTCTTCGCGATTTTTTGTTTATCATGATTAGCCAGTTTGGTCTCAGAAATTATTTAATATTTATATTAAAATACTTACATAATTAACTTTGTCATGTAGTTGCTAAAATAAACTAGCTCGGAAGCTATTGAATAATAGAAGACTGACCAATGCCAATTTACCTCTGATAATTTTTATTATCTTTTTTTTAAGCATTTTAAAGATAAAGAAAATTCGATTACACCATCAATTTCGAATTTGTTTTACTGTCGAACAAAGGTTATAAGACGTTTCTCAGATTACCTCTAAAATCTTCATTTCTATCAGTTGGTCACCTGAAGACATTACTTTAAAAGTTTGTTATGCATTCTTTTAACTGGATAATTAATTCGAGCTATTTTACTCCATTCTGATTTGACAAATTTCCCCTTTTAGCTGGGGAGACTCTCTGGGTTTTTCTCTGCGGAAATAGAGTCCAAAAAGAGCCAAAATACTTATTTCGAGTTGGCTTGAAATTTTCAAGTATTGTTGCCTGGGCTAAGGGGACCACAAAATTTGCTGGGAGGAGAGATGGTGTTATGGGACATGGAAATTGGTCAAGAAACGTTTTTGTCCTTGATCGGACTATAGCTTAAAGCCGTAAGTCCCTGGGTCAAGGGGAATTTAATGTTAAAAAAATGTGTCTGGCCTGTTTGGGCCCAAAACAGGACAAAAAAACTTCTTTCCGAAAGCAAATTTGGAAAAATACTCATAGCTAATTTGCTATTGGTTTCAAAGATACATGAAAACTAGGACAAATGAATATTATTGAATTTAAGAATTTGAAGAAAGTAAATCATCGTCTGTGCTTTTTGGTAGGATGCCTATATAGTGAGCAAGCGCCCCTTCTTCCTAATAGCTGATGCACAATTATACACTTTTCTTCGCTCTTTGTACATTTTTGTAAATTTACTTTCCACGTTTTTTATGCACTTTTCTTCAGGGAATTTTCTCAGGGGGGGGGGGGGGATAAGCCGTACCCCATTTTAGGCGGTTTTTGTTTTCTTATCATGATATTAAAGAGTAAATATTTACTGAGACTTTAAGAAATTCCCATTATTGTATTTCAAATAGTCAGTCTACTTTTATTAGTTCTTCACCCTAGTCTTGATTATCATCGTCTTTTTTTGTCGATGTTTTGACAAATGAAAACCACACAGTTCATGCAAAATATTTTTAGTAAAACGCAATGATACTCAAACCGTCTAGAGGGTTTGAAAGGAGGGTATCTCGTCTGCAGTAACTCTTACTTTTCAACCCTAATCAGCATTGCGATGCTCATAGGCAGTGCAATAGCGCTACTCAAGTAAAGAGCGACATGGGCATAATGCATTAATTTTATCGAAGAACTTGTCGTAGAAACTTCGAAAAGGGCTCATTCAATTGGAAATTGAAACGGCTAGTGTCCTTTTTAATAGGCAAAAGTGATTAGAGGGCATTTAACCCCCTCCCACGCCCACCATTCCCACAAACACATCTAATCAAAATTTTAAGATGGCCGTTTTGTTCAAGTTAGATGAAAGGTTCGTAAATTATGTCTTAGAGGATGACAATGGCTCTCAGAGCAAGGGCTGTAAGTTACGCCCTGGGGGCATAAGTTTTACATAGAAAGGGGGATCGTATAAACTTCGGAGGGGGCTCATTTGATTTGTAATTAGAAGTTTTAGTGCCTAATGTAAGCTTCAGAGTGATGGGAGGGTGGATACCTCCTCCTCCCACACCTTGTATTTTCCTGAAATCCATCTGATAGAAATTTTGAGAGAGTCATTTGTTGTAGTAGAAACTTCGAAAAAGGCTTATTCAATTGGAAAATGAAGGAGCTTGTGCCCCTTTTAATAGTCACAAGTGATGAGTGGGCAACTAACCCCTCTCCAACACCCACTATTTCCCCAAACACATCCAATCAAAATTTTGATATAGAAATATTTTTCAGTGTAGTTAAAAGGTCCAGAAATTATGTTTTTGAGGATGACACCCCCCCCCCCCCCCCCCCCCAAAGCCCTCAGGGCAAGGACTGTAAGTTATGCCCTGGGGACGTTTAAAGTTGTTTATAGAAAGGGTGGTTGTACAATCTTCTGAGGGCGCTCATTGGATTGGTAATCAGATTATAAATACAAATTCAAATATGGATAAAACCCTTTAATAGACAGTGATTTTCAGAAACAGTGGTAAAATTTTACAAAAAAAAAATAAATATTTCGGTTACATATGCAGTGACCGCCATCAGTAGTAAAATGATGACGGTCAGAGTTTTACTACTGATGACGTTCCCTGCGTATTTGACCGAAATATCTAGTATTTTTTGTGAAATTTTATCACTGTTTGTGAAAATCACTGTCTAATGAAAGGATTTTATCCCTATTTGAACTTTTATTTATCGTCATGGCAAGGCAGTGTGGCCTCCGAAATTATCTACGTAATCAGATTTATCTAACACCCTTTTTAAGATTCAAAATGATCGGATGTCGGGCACCCCCCCCCCCCAAACACCTCGTATTTTCGCGAAATGTATCTGATGGAAATTTTAAGATGGTCATTTGTTGTCGTAGAAACTTAAAAAAATACTCATTCAATTGGAAATTGAAAGGGCCTTTTTAATAGTCAAAAGTGATTGAAGGGCAACAAGCTCCCCCCCCCCCTCCCACACACCCATCAATTCCCAAAACACATCTAATCAAAATTTCAAAATAGTCATTTTGTTCAGCGTAGTTGAAAGGTCTGGAAATTATGTCTTTGAAAATGACAACCTCCCTCGGTCCTCAGCGCAAGGGTTGTAAGTTATACCCCGGAGGCATATAAGGTTTTTAATGGAAAGGGTGGTCGTTTTTATAGATGAGGCTCATTTAATTTGAAATGTATAGTTCTAGTTCCCTTTAAGAGTCAAACATGACGGAGAGCAACTAGCTCCCTGACATCCTCTTTTCTCGAAACACATTCAATTGAAATTGTTAGATAGCCATTTTGTTACCAATAGTCCAGAAATCATAAAGCAATGTCTTTAGGGTGGACACAATTCCCCAGAGCCCATGGGCAAAGGTTGTAAGTTATGCCACGGGCATATAATGTTTTTCGGGAACGGTGGTCGTATAAGCTTTGGATTGCATGGAGCTCATTTGATTTGAAGTCCGAAGTTTTAGTGCCCTTTTTAAGAGTCAAAAATGAATGGAGGGCAATCAGCCCCCCCCCAAGCCTATCATTCCCCAGAATATATCCGATCGACTTTTCAAGAGATCTGTTTTGTTCAGCTTTTTTGAAAGGTTCAGTAATTATGTCTTCGGGGATGTCAACCTCCCAATATTCCTCAAGACAAGGACTGTAAGCTAGGGAAATTGGTTCATTGTTTACGCGCAGTATGTTATCGAGAAAGGTATGCATGTTTGAACTTTACTTTCCAAGTAGACGAAGGGCATTCAGGTGAGCCTTTCAGAGAATGTTTTGAACTAAATCAAAACACGTTATTTATATAATAACTGTCAAAAGGGTGTAACACTGGAATATCTGAGTCTATTAACTCGGAAAATTTAGGAAATGATAAGGGAGATGATCAAAAAAGCAATATTTGCATGCTACCAATAGTACTACAACTACCGCTTCTATTACTCCCAGACCAATCTATTTATAGTATGAAGGGGAAATTTAAGCTAAATCAAAAGACGCTATGTGCATGAAAATTGTCAAAATAGCGTATCTCAATAATTGATTTGGGTATTGAGTTGAAACCTGTAGGACTTGATGAGAGGAATGTTCTGCTGACCAAAAGGCAATATGTTAATACTATTGCTAGTAATGTCAATACTACTATTGTGACTACTATTACAACCATGCCAAGGGGTATGAATCTGAATTTTGAATGAATTTTGAGGGGGAAGGTGAACTGAATCACAACACGACCTCTGTATGCAGGTTGTCAAAAGGGTGTAACAGCAATATCTTAGGAACAGGTTGGTGTGTGAAGTTAAAACTAACAGGGCTTGTTGTCAGGGATGTCGAACTGACCAAAAGAAAATCTTTTCATCCTAATACTACTGCTTCTACTCATACTACTACTACTGTTACTATTATTACCACTTCTATTACTACTACTGCCACTAAACCTTAGGCTACTACAATTAATTCTACTGATAATACTACTTCTACTGACATTAAGGCTAAGGATATTAAGGTAAAAGATTTGGGATGTATAGTAACTAAATGGAAATAAATCGAAACACACTATGCCCACACAGGTTGTCAAGCAAACGCATCAGAAATGCTTTTAGAACGGTTGATGAAATGCAGCTGAAACTTTTAGCGTGTGTTGAAGAAACCTAAGATGTTATGCGCATACTGCCACTAATGCTGCTACAACTTTTGCTACTGTGTAATCTAAAAGTATTAAGATGAAGCTTTAAAGGAATATTTAGGCGGATGTTGAACTAACTTAAAACAAACTATGAGCATGTGGACTTTCAAAAAGGTGACAAAGCAATATATGAAGAACAAATTATATTATTAAGTTAGACCTTTAAGGGTAAGTTTTGGGAGATTTTGAACTAGCCAAAAGCCACTATGTGTATATTTTTAATGCTACTACTACAGCTAATGTAATTACTGACGCTAAGGGTACTAAGGTGAAACGTAAAAGTTTAGGAGTTTCAATTAGACGAAAAAACTGTGTGTATGCAGGTTTTCAAAAGGGCATATAAGCAATATCATAATCTGCACCACTCTATGGCCATTGAGCTTTTGTGGGAATTTGGAGATTGTTGTGTACTTATTTTACTGTTATATGGAAAATAGGATCTATTTACCTATCTAGCTATCTATCTATCTATATTAGCCAGAAATATTATTGAAAATTTTAAAGGAGCTAATTTGATTCAAAATTAAAATTTCTGCCTCCCTTTTTAAGAGTAAAAAGAGACTGGAGGGCAAGCAGCCCTTTCTCTCAAGCCGATTAATTTTCCAAGCGTATCCAGTCAAAAATTGTTATGCTGCCATTTTGTTCAGCATAGTAGAATGGCCAGCAGCTATGTCTTTAGCGATACTGAGTATGCTAACCCCCTACAATCGTGCAATTGGCCCATTATGTTTTAAAACTAAATGTTGCTTTAAATTAAATCAAAAGGCATTGTGCTGATGGTTGCCAAGAAGACACCTCATCAATATATCGAGCACGACTGGGAGTATTCTGTTCTTACAATTTAAATAAATAAAAAGAGCGTAAGTGTATTCAGGTTGTCAAAGAGCATAGAAAGAATCTTTTCGGAATGATATTCTTTTATTTTCCAGGTCAACTTCAGGAGCTATAAAATTAGATTAAAAGGTACTGTTTGCGTCAGGATTAAAAATTGTTGAAGATGTTTCTCCAACATACAAATAGCAGCCCAAACTACGGATTCTTATAGAAAAAACTGAAAAGACATAAAATATTATTTTTTCCAAATGAAAAAGACAATGTCAATAAAATACGAACAGAACTTTATTTTAAAAACCTTATCCACAAAACAAGTTTTTCAAAGAAAAGTAAAGAGCTCCATTAAGCCAAAACTCAGCGGAAATAAAGTCAAATAATCTTCCAAGCGTAAAACTTCCACAAATCACTATCAATAAATAAATGAAACTCAAAACAAACATAAATTACAATAAATAGTCAAGTCAAACTCAAAACGAGCGAAAATTAACATTAGTACGGCTGATAACCCCCATGTCTTTTCAAGACCAGAACATAATTTGCGCTTTACTCAAAACAAAATACCTTTGAAATGTTTTAACTTTTTTTTACTTTCATGAAAAAGAATTTATCAAAAGTCTAAGGAATAAATATCAGTATATGTCAATTAAACTGACAATCCACGTTCATTCGTTTTTTTTTTTCTTTCAGGAAAACGCAGATTATGTTCTGGTCTTTAGAAGACATGGGGGTTATCAGCTGTACTAATATTAATTTTAGTGTGGGGGTTGCTTGGTAAGCATACCTTCGAAACAGATTGAGATTGATGGAATTAGGTTTGACAGTAATTTCTTATTGTTTTTTTTTTTTTCTTCGGGATCATGATATTATGTTGTTTTATTGTGTATGAATTATTTAAGTATGTTTTTTTCGGTGCACGGTTTCACCCTTCTGCTTATTATAGATTATACTTGTTGTTTTTTGTTTTTTGCTTGTTTTTTTTTTGTTTCAATTTCTATCTTCTATTTTTTTTTTTTGTTAGTAGAATATCCACTCGCAAGCGACGCTTTTAGTGTGATTTTGTCTCTATTTTTTTTTTTATAATAAATTATTATTACTATTTCTTCTACTACTACTACTACTACTACTAAAAATAACAGATACTGATATAGATAAATGAATAAGTCTTGAAACAAGTAAAAAACTAAATTGAATATTCTAGCCGAACTTAAAACGAACAAGAACGACTTCAGGAGTTAAGCTACTGTTCCCTGCCCTCTCCTCTAACTGTAAAAATTCGAAAGCCTATTGCATCATTTGCGTTTTGTTGAAAAATATTTGTATTTTGAACATTGTGCTTTTATTTCTCAAATTTAAGGGAGGCTTGAACGATTTTACTGGAGTACGACCAATCACCTTAACCCCATTTTTTTTTCAAAAATGTACGAGGGTTTCTTAGCTAATTGGTTAAAGGCAGAGATTCTTGAACTTACTGACTTACAACAGTTCGGAAACCTGAAGGAGACATCTACTTCATACTACCTTGTTAGTCTTCTTGAAACCATTCTTAAAAAACATGAAAACCCTGATACTTGGTTGAATCTTTTATTAATTGATCTCCAAAAAGCATCCGACCTATTTGACCACAATATCCTTGTAGATAAACTGCTGACAGAGTTTCAAGTGAGCCCCTTTCTAGATAAAATTGTTGCCTCCTTTTTAACAAATCATTCTCAAAAGCTTAAATATGAAAATGTTTATTCTGATCCCCTTGCTATCTTTAGTGGGATGCCCCAGGGAACTCTGATGGATCCCATTTTATTCATTATAATGGTTAATAGCCTCATGACTGACCACACAGAGTGATGGAAGCATGTTGACGACCTGACTGCACTTGACGTTTGCCGACGAAATATTAAAAGCTCAATTATGACATTACTTGACGATGTCAGACAGGAGACTTCTTTGCCGAATATGAAAGTAAACCCTAATAAATATTCAGTTATGACAGTTGATTTTTTTAAATCATCCCCCACTTTCACAAACCCCATTCCTCCCAAAATCTCTGTCACATGCATTAAACTACTTGGAGTGACAATTACTGCTGACTTGAAGTGGGACGCCCATGTTCAAAGCATCATCAATCAAGCTTCTCCTTCGGTTTCCCTTCTAAAACATATGATAAAATTTTTTTTGCCTCTCTAAGGATCTTCTCCAACTTTATTGTTCTTTTATCCGGTCAATCCTCAAGTTTGCTTTTCCAGTGTGGCATTTCGGTCTTTCTTCAGAGCATATCTATATGATTGAAAATGTCCAAAAACGAGCACTTAGAATCATATATATATATATATATATATATATATATATATATATATATATATATTATATATATATATATATATATATATATATATAATATATATATATATATATATATATATATATATATATATATATATATTATATATATATATATATATATATATATATATATATATATATATATATATATATATATATAATATATATATATATATATATATATATATATATATATATATATATATATATATTTATATATATATATATATATATATATATATATATATATATATATATATATATATATATATACATATATATATATATATATATATATATATATTATATATATATATATATATATATATATATATATATATATATATATATATATATATATATATATATATATATATATATATATATATATATATATATACTTGTGTTTTTTAAACGTAGAATTCAAATTCGGCAACCATGCTGTGATATAAATTTTTAAAATGAAACTAATCTATTCTAACATGGACAAAAATCACGAATAAATCATTATAATAATCAGGATGCCTGAAAAGAACTACCGTAACGAAAATAAACCGAATTTTTAATATATAATAATATTAATCCAAGAAAACTTTGCAATTCAAGATTTTTTTTTTCGATTTACTTTTTGTTTTTCAAAATTCTGAGTATAAAAAATCCATACAGTTAAATTTGTTTTCAATAAATCAAAAACGACGCAATGGATCTATGAACTTTTACGGCTAAAGTAGAGAGGGCAGTAGCTTAACTCCTGCTTGGAGTAATTTTTGTTTGTTTTAAGTTCGGCTAGAATGTTCAATTTAATTTTTACTCGATTTAAGATTTATTCATTCATCTATATTAGTATTTGTTATCTTTATGTTTGACATTATCATTTATTTTAGTTTCTCTTTTAATTTATTTTCTCCTGAGATGTTTCGTCATGTGCCGATCTTGACATGTTGAATCCCCGCCCTTTTGACAGCCGGGTTGCACATTGTGGTATATCGATTATGTTTAATATTGCCCTCAACATTGTCTGAAAGTTTTAACTTAACACTGTTCGCTATTCTTGAGATATTGCAGTTGTGCTCTTTCGACAACCTGAATACAAACTGTGTCTTTTGATTTTTTCAACATCCGCCTTAGCATTCCTTGAATGTGTCAACTCAGCCTTTCCTGAGATATTGCTGATGCACCCTTTTGACAATCAGTATGCGCACAGTGGGTTTTGACTTTGTTGAATGT
This sequence comes from Artemia sinica, assembly GCA_027921565.1. Lineage (NCBI taxonomy): Eukaryota > Metazoa > Arthropoda > Branchiopoda > Anostraca > Artemiidae > Artemia > Artemia sinica. The sequence continues at coordinate 83,140,506 of CM051257.1, read as the reverse complement.
TTTCTCAACACTCCCCGAAAGTAGTCACAAGTAGATGCAATGGCAGTTGCAAGCAACCACAGTCGCAAGTTTTCGTAGTTGTAAGTAGTCAGAGTTGCAGTCGCAACCAGTCGCATTTTTAGCCACAGTAAAAGTAGTAGAGAGTAGCATGGGGGACAATACTCCGAGCAGAGCGCCTCCGGTATCCACCTTCACTCCGAGCAGAGTACCTCCTGTATCCAGCTATACTCAAAGCAGAGCGCCTTGCAGTGGGCCAAGTGAAGTTACCAACGCCTCGCATCTGTTCTGTCGACAATCTGGTCATGTCGTTGAGATAACTGTTTTCCGGAAACAATACAGTTGATTGCCAAGAATATTGTTGCAGTACTGCGAAACACTTATATCATAAATACAGTATCTCAATGTTTCAGGTCCCGGGAACAAGTATTGAGAAAATTATCTCAATAATTTTATCAAGTTCTAAAATCAGATATTTTTGTTTTGTAACAAAGATGGGCTTGGTGAAGTAAAATCCTCTCAATTAATTCAGTGACCCAGTTGATTAAATGAATTCGATGAGAAGTGAAATAAAAATCTATCAGTGACGTATTGCAGTTTATCGGATTGAAATTTTCGTATGCAAGGAAATGCTTAAAATAATAGTTGATCCTGTGCTGAACCACTTACAGAGATGCCGCGATAGGAAAGAAGATTTGAAGATTTGTGACGTAGCGTGTGATTTTTCTTAGTAAAACGGCACTGAAGAGAGCTTGGAATAGGCTTCATGAAGCGCTTAAAGTGAATGTCCGTTGCAAGCACGATGTAAATAAAGAGACCATACTTACAGAAATTGCTGACGGGTTTGAAAAATTTGACTCGGAGGTTTTACTAGAGCTAATGTTTGCGATTACTAATCCCGTCGACGTTCCGTTTAACCCAATGAAATCGAGAGCAGAAGTTTCCCACCGGCTCAAAGAGATCAAGAACTAGCTAGGACTATTGCTTGATACGAACTTCGGAACCCCGCCAGCCTCTCCACTCCAGTTGAGAACTGATTCAAAATCAGGTGAAAAGTCACTTTATTCTGTAGTCGTCAACCCACCCCCCCTAAAGGTATGAGTCCCTGCGACCGTAAGGACTTAATTTCCCGTGTCGGTGTAGAATCCAAAGTGACTGAAATAAGCATTTTCCCAAAACGGTGGAAAATAAAATTGACAGACAAGTTGAGCACCGAAAAGCTAGCTCAATCTATAGTCTCCTCAAAGCTAGCTCAATCCCTATGAACCTCAAAGCAAGAACATACCTTCTTCTGAAGGGAAAATCCGGTCCGTCATGGCTGTAGTGAAACGAATACCACAAAGCATAAACTAAGAAGATATTCAATCTGCTAACCCAAAGTGTTCCGAAGTGCGCCGCATAGGAAACAGCTCGGCTTTTAAACTGTACTTTCGAAGCAAAAGCGAACTGGACTATGCAATAAAGCAGGATTCAAAATCGACTTTGACCACTTCCGTCTCGAGAAATATGTATTTATGCCTAAAAGGTGCTACTGATGTCAACAGTTTGGGCATATAGCGAAGATCTGCGGAAACGACGAGAAGTGTTTCAAGTGCGGAGAGTCAAATGCCTCAACTCCGCTTTCACAATGTACAAGGCAAATCAAATGCTCAAACAGCGGGAAACCTAGTCACGTGCCTTCAAGCTTAAAGTATGAATTTGTGAGAAGTTTCATGTCAAAGCAGGCTGATTCAAAGTAGTAGCAACATCAGTGTGACTGTACAATTTTTTTTTCTTTTTCTTTATTCTCTCCTTTTACTCCGTCTTTTGCAATTTTTGTATATGACGGGTCATAAATAAATTAATTAATAAAGTAATTAAATAAAAAATTATTCTATTCCCCTTTCTGTTTAACCATCTATCTGTTCTACTTAGTTTGGCATCTACTGTATTAAATAAGAAAAGTTCTCTGCCATATTTGTATTTGCTTCCGTTTCAAGATTTTCCAAGAAGGAAAAACTCCTAGGATGAATAAATCATATGTGAAAATGTATATTAATGTAAAAATTAGACAAAATCATTCTTATATAAATCAAATGAACAGAACTATAATCTGAAAATGTTGCCTGTCATTAAAGTTCTTGGTGAGAGAAGTACCAGCCATCTTGTCTTCACTCAGAATGGTCAAATGATGTTTTATATTGGCATTGTGGTGTCCATTTATTAACAAAAAAGACATATTCACACCCATTAAATGTAAGATAGAAATGAACAAAGCATCAGTTTTCTTTAAAAAGACAGGAAGAGTGAACCTCCGGCTTTGGCAAATTTAATTTCACTCTTGGGACCATATAAGCCACTCTATTCTAGATTTGTAGGCTATCCTGCTTCTATTAGGCACAGAAATATGGTAATAATCTCAATGGACGTTATAAGGGGTGCTGTCATATTGACTGCACCCTTAGCCCGTGCTACTTTAGCCGTCTATGCTTTATTCCTGTTTTTACTGAAGAACGCCAAATGGCTTCGTAAACGTCCGCCATGCATACAAAACGAAACTTAAGCACTTGAACTTTCAACGTTGTAAGTTCAACTGCTTCATTGAGCGGCGATGTAAAACGCAGCTAATATCAATTTATAGCCAGTCAAGTGGAAATTTCTTATGTTTAAATAACAAAAGCCAAAACACAGTCAAATATATTCTACTTTTTACACTGCTGCCAAATTCATACTTTTTTCAAGAACACCAGAATAAGTGATCACATCTTGAGAAGAAACATCAACAGGGAATTTATTGTCGTGGAGAACTTTATGCAAAACATTTATTACACGTGTGTACAAAATAAAGTATTGTGGTTACTTGTCATCCCTATCATAGATTTCTTTTTTCTTGTGTAATTATATCAAACTGACGATTATAAGAAGGTGGAGAAGAGCTTACTCCGGCTGAAGCTTTAAGACCTGATGCCCTTTTTTGAGTAGTGGAAGAGATCGGTGTATCAAATACAGATTTGGAGATAGCCAATTGATTTAGACGGAAAAAATCTCAAAGCAACATATTATCATTTCTTTAACATTTAGATAAAGCCCGTCAAAGTAAAGCTTTGATTTGTGTTTTCAAGCACCGAGTTTGAAGTGCGTTTTGAATGGATTCAAAAATATCGTTTTCAGCTTCTCTGTGTTCATTCCAGCAAAAATGTAAAGCGTTTTTATCTTAAGGGTTTCAAGCGTGTTGGACACGGTTTCTTCAAAACTGTAAAGCATGATTGAACACGGGTTCCGACAAGAAATTAGCCGTGTTGAACACGGCACTCAAATGATAATCTGCAAAACCTGTGTCGAACACCGTGTTGGATGTGGGTAGCCTGAAAAGAAGGCTTTTGATAGTTTGTATTTGTGAGAGGCTACCGATTCTCAGACAAAACGTGTGCAAAACATGGTCGAGCTGTGCCAAGTGTTATGAGGACTGTGCCACGCATAGTGGACTATCTCACGTGTCAAAGGACTGTGCGGAACAGGTGGTGCTTTAAACACGTGGCAGAAAGTGGGTAACCACTCAGAAATTTGAAAGCTTCATTTAATATGGGGAGGGGGAAATGGTCTAAAATGCTATATAGCTGTACTTATGCATAAATGGGATACAGAGGACAATGCCCCCTCCTCCTGGAAAGAAAACTGTTGAAAGAATTTCAATTTCGTGATTACCTTTACCAATTACAATATAATTTTAAGACGATTAGTTACCTTAAAAATAATTTTACGAGTCTCAGCCTTGACTGACCGTCTTAAAGCAAAGTAAGCATTAACGAGTTTTCCAAACACCATAGCAAACTCCCAAAGACAATTTAGTAAAAATTGGCAAGAAATTTTAAATTTTTCAAAAGTTCGAAAAGCTAACGAGAGGGTAGTTTAAAAAAAAAAGAAAATTCGTATTCGGTTCGTATATGCAAAGCAAATTCTATTCAATGTAGTTTAATCATAAGGCTTTGGCACAACAGATAATTCCCAACGTTGTGGAACTACTCACAAAATCCTTCCTTTTTGGGATTTTTAATGTTTTCAAAGCAGGTGAACTGTAATATATTTAGGGAGCAACTTTTCCTGAACAGTGAACAGGAAATTCTTCTCCTTCAATCAAAAACAAAACTAATACCTTCTAAAGAATTTAATTCTATTAAGTTTCAATATTTCAATCTCCAGAACAAAACGGTAGAAGGTAAATTGTTTTTCCACGATTTGGTGGGAAGATAGATGTCACTTTTTAGTATTCTATTGTTATTTGGACCTCTTATCCCAGCTCTACAAGTTAAGGCAAGACCGCCCAATCAGTTGTAAGTAGTTGGGCTACACAGACTAAAAAGTTTATAATGGGTCGGTCGAAAACAGGATCAGCCGCTTTGTGGCATGTTTGAAACAGGTTTTATGCGGCCATGCCCCATAGAAACAAAAATGAATTCTTGTCGAAAAGGGGCATGTTTAGGAGCTGACGTCACAAGACTTGTTTTGTTTCTTAAGCTAATACGAAGGTGATGATATGCCGATTCTAAACCAAAAACGACTCTATCGAAATGTGGCATGTATAGGCATCATGTCAAAAAACTGGTTTTTATCACAAAACTTGAATGTCTCTTGTTTTGGCTTTTGCCAAGGATACACAGACATATCGATCGTATATATGGGTCTGCTAATTACGAGTTATAGAGTTTGTACTTTGAATAGAAGATGGCATATGAGACGCAAATATCTTATTCTCTTAACCCAAAAAATATATCAAACAGTTCGTGGTAACGAACTGTAAGTAAGGAGCAACCCGGCTCAATTATAACCGAAACTCTAAAAAACGGATTTTTGATACCAATAGATACATCAAAAGAATCAAATTTTAATTCTGATTTCAAGTATATAAGTTTCATCAAGTTTAGTTTTACCCATCAAAAGTTAAGCGTCTGAGAAAATTTGGCTGATTTTTGAAAAAAGGGAGAAAGACCCCCTAAAAGCTATAGAAGCTTAATAAAAATCACAACATCATATTCAGCGTATCAGAAACCCTACTGTAGAGGTTTCAAGCACCTATCTACAAAAATGTGGAATTTTGCATTTTTTACCAGAAGAAAGATCACGGGTGCGTGTTTATTTTTTTTTCCGAGGGGTAATCGTATCGACCCATTGGTCCTAGAATGTCATGGGAGGGCTCATTGGAACAGAAGTTAAAAGTTCTAGCAACCTCTTAAGTGACAAAAAAATGGAGGGCAACTAGGCCCCCTCCCAGGCTCATTTTTTCCCAAAGTCACCTGATCAAAATTTTGAGATAGCCATTTTGTTCAGCATGGTCAAAAATATGATAACTATGTCGTTTAGGATAACTTAATCCCCAGGAATCCCTGGGGAGAGGGCTGAAAGTTTTGAAATTTACCAAATGTTAACATATAGTATTGGTTATTGGTAAGTATACAGACGTTTTCAGGGGGATTTTTTCTGGTAGGTGGGAAGGGGGGGGGGGGTCGGGGGTTATATGGGAGGATCTTTCCATGCAGTAAGTTTTCATTGGGGAAGGGACATTGCTATGTGGGGGGCGCCGCATTTCCAAGCATTATTACAGAAAAAGATCAGAAATTATATTTAAAAAAAAACAAGTTTTTCCCCTAGTCAATACCTCGCTCTTCAAGGCAAAGAATTTTAGTACTTTCATAAGAGCTTTTTATTCTAATTAACGGCCTTTCAGATTAAGGAGTCATTTTTAAAGAATTTGAACAAAATTTGAACTTTAGCTTAAAGAGCAAGGTATTGACCAGGGGCAAACCCCCCAATATACGTATTAAAAATCAATGAATACAGAAGTTCGTTACGTAAGTTAATTCGTAAGTTACATATATTTATTACTAATCAAAACGTTCGTAAATAAAATCAAACAAGTTTTGAAAAAGCCATTTAATAAAAAAAAGTAAAATTAATATGCAAATTTTTTTTAATACAAAAGTCATATAAAATTCCCAAATTTTGAAAGACTTATTTTTCCACAGAGGGGGGGGGGTCTTTTTCCGCTGGTCACTTACGGGGAGGGGGTGTTTTCTGTGGGGGGTATTTTCTGGGGGATATTTTTCTCCGGGGGATGGGGGTATTTTCCAGGGGGGGGGGTAAATTTAGCGGACAGCTTCGAATGTCCAGACGCATTTGTGCAAGTACCAAAATTTCTTCCTCCCACGGAAAATAAAAAACAAAAGTCATAAAATTCCCAAATTTTGAAAGACTTATTTTTCCACAGAGGGGGGGGGGGTTCTTTTCCACGGGTTACTTACGGGGAGGGGGGTGTTTTCTTTGGGGGGTATTTTTCACCGGGGGATGGGAGTATTTTCCAAGGGGGGTAAATTTAGCGGACAGCTTCGAATGTCCAGACGTATTTGTGGCATATTTTGCTAGCTCAATAGAAATGTGCCTTTAGGCTTAGGGAATTATTTCACCTGTCCCTAAATAAATAAATAAAAAAACAAGTTTTTTTAACTGAGAATAAGGAACGACGTTAAAACTTAAAACGAACAGAAATTATTCTGTATATGAAAGGGGCTGTCCCCTCCTCAACGCCTCGCTCTTTGCAGCGAAAATTAGTGGAAGTCATTTGGGACAGAGTTATCTTAAAAGATAACTCTGTTCCCATGCGTTTCTTCTGGCATCGTTTATCTTATTGCCTTTAGGGTGTTTCAACCTTTTCTTTGATAGATAAAGACTGGGACAATATTCTTTTGAAATCTAGAACTAAAACGAGCAACATATCTTATAAGCGAGTCAAATTTTGTGTATACCTCAGAAATTGGAATATTAGAACTTGGAAATTCTTGTAAGTAATCGTTTAATTATATAATAGTTTAGAAACAAAAATGGGCTATATATTTATATATTAGGGGAGGGGGTGGGGGGTAAAGCATAGCATATGCTTTTTTTGAGACAACTCATTCACAGATTCTGAAAGGTGATATGGACTTGTTTTTGTTAAAACTACGTAGGTCTATTGTGATGCTTAGATTTTGGTTGAAGCTCATTAGGTGTAATGAAGATAGACTAGTAAGAGCTGCTTATTATCAGATGTTGAGTTATGGTTCAAAAACGTCGTGGCCATCCCAAATTAGCTAATTACGCAAATTATAACGGCAAAATCTTTCAATTTGCTTGCGTTGAAGTTTTCCTTTCAATTCAGATGTTAAAGCAAAACTTTTGGTTACCATTCCACTTTGCTCCAGGGGTTGTAGCCATGTTTGTTTGTTTAGATAAAAATCGACAGAAGTAAAAAATCATAGATCATGAGATCACAGACTGTAAACCAAATACTATTAAGATTTTCAGGAATAACTATCAGCATATGTATATTAAACTGACAAACCACATTCACTTGTATTTTCTTTCTAACAGTTCGTGGTAACGAACTGGCTCAATAGTAACCAAAACTCTAAAAAACAGAATTTTGATGCCAATAGATATGTCAAATAAGTCAAACCTTTATGCTGATTTAAAATATATAAGTTTATATCGAGTTTAGTCTTACCCATTAAAAGTTATGTGCCTAAGAAAATTTGACTTATTTAAGAAAAAAGAGGGAAATACCCTTAAAAGTAAAAGAACTTTAATGAAAATCGCACCATGGGATTTTGCGTATCAGAGAACACTACTGTAGAAGTTTCGAGCTCTTATCTTCAAAAATGTGGAATTTTGTATTTTTTGTCAAACAGTTCGTGGTAACGAATTGTAAGTAAGGAGCGACCCGGCTCAATGGTAACCGAAACTCTAGAAAACGGGTTTTTGATACCAATAGATATATCAAAAGAATCAGATTTCAATGCTGATTTCAAATATATAACTTTCATCAAGTTTAGTGCTACCCATCAAAAGTTACGCGCCTGAGAAAATTTGGCTGATTTTCGAAAAAAGGGGGAAAGACCCCCTAAAAGTTATAGAACCTTAATGAAAATCACACCATCATATTCAGCGTATCAGAGAACCCAACTGTAGAGGTTTCAAGCTCCTATCTACAAAAATGTGGAATTTTCCATTTTTTGCCAGAAGAAAGATCACGGATGCGTGTTTATTTGTTTTTTGTTTTTTTTTCCCAGGGGTGATCGTATCGACCCAGTGGTCCTAGAATATCGTGGGAGGGCCATTGGAACGGAAATTAAAAGTTCTAGTGCCCTTTTTAAGTGACCAAAAAATGGAGGGCAACTAGGCCCCCTCCCACGCTCATTTTTTTTTCCCAAAGTCACCCGATCAAAATTTTGAGATAGCCATTTTGTTCAGCATGGTCGAAAATATGATAAAAATGTCTTTTAGGATGACTTGATCCCCCACAGTCCCCAGGGGGAGGGCTGAAAGTTATGAACTTTACTCAATGTTAACATATAGTATTGGTTATTGGGAAGCATACAGACTTTTTCAGAGGAGATTTTTTCTGGTAGGTGGGGAAGGAGAGGGTCGGGGGCTATATGGAAGGATCTTTCCATGAGGAAGTTTTCATGGGGGAAGGGAAATTGCCATGAAGGGGGCGCCGGACTTGCCAGCATTATTTATTGGTTATTGGGAAGTATACAACCATTTTCAGGAAGGATTTTTTCTGGAGGGGGGGGGGGGGGCTAGAGGAGGGAGATTACTCTGGAGAATATTTCCGTGGAGGATGTTTATTTGGGGTAAGGGACATTTCTATGAAGGGGGCGCCGGATTTCCAAGCATTATTTAAGAAACGATCAGAAGTTAAGTAAAAAAAAACAAGTTTTTTCAACTGAAATGTAAGAAGGAATATTAGAACTTAAAACGAACAGAAATTATAACGTATGTGAGGGGGTTCTCCCCCAAGTCAATACCTCGCTCTTTACGCTACAGTTTTTTTTTAGTGCTTTCAAAAGAGCTATCTATTCTAATTAAACGGCCTTTGTGATTCAGGGTTTGTGAATCAAAATTTTTAACTTTTAACGTAAAGAGCGTGGTATTACTAAGGGGAGAACCCCTTCATATAAGTAATAACATATACGTAATAAAAAAAAAACAATAAAAAAACAAGCGATACGGCTCAATAGTAATCGAAACTTTTAAAAACGAAATTTTGATGTCAATAAATGTATCAAAAGAATGTGTTATATAATGCTGATCCTAAATATATAAATCTTATTAAGTTTAGTATTACTCATCAAAGGCTACGAGCCTGAGAAAATTTACTCGATTTTTTAAAGAGGGGGAAACATCCCCTACAAGTGAAAGAATTTTAATGAAAATCACACCGTCAGATTCAGCATATCAGCAAACCCTATTACATTGGTTTCAAGCTCAGATCTGCAAAAATCTGCAACTTTGTATTTTTTGCCAGAAGAAAAATATACGAATATAGAAGTTAGTTACGTAAGTTAATTTGTAAAGACATCCATTTAGCAAAAGAAAAGTAAAATTTTTATGCAAATAAAAGCTGCATTAACTGAAAAACGATCAGAAATTAAATAAAAAAAACAAGTTTTTTAAACTGAAAGTGAGGAGCGACATTAAAACTTAAAACGAACAGAAATTATTCCGTATATGAAAGGGGCTGTCCCCTCCTCAACGCCTCGCTCTTTACGCTAAAGTTTTTATTCTTTTAAAAAATAAAGTTGTGACCCAGAGTCAAACTTTAGCGTAAAGAGCGAGGCGTTGAGGAGGGGACAGCCCCTTTCATATACGGAATAATTTCTGTTCGTTTTAAGTTTTAATGTCGCTCCTTACTTTCAGTTTAAAAAACTTGTTTTTTTTATTTAATCAGAAGAAAGATCACGGATGCGTGTTTATTTTATTTATTTATTTTTTTATTTCCCCAGGGGTGATCGTATCAATCCAGTAATCCTAGAATATCGTAAATGGGCTCATTTGAATGGACATTAAAAGTTCTAGTGCCCTTTTGAAGTGACCAAAAAAATTGGAGGGCAACTTGGCCCCCTCCCATGCTCATTTTTTTTTCCCCGAAGTTACCCAATTAAAATTCTGAGATAGCCATTTTGTTCAACATAGTCGAAAATCTAATAAATATGTCTTTTAAGATGACTGAATTCCCCACTGTTCCCAGGGGAAGGGCTGCAATTTATGAACTTTGCCCATTGTTTAGATATTGTTTTGGTTATTATGAAGTTTACAGCCATTTTCATGAAGGATTTTTTTCTGGTTGGGGGGGGGGGGGGGTGCAGGAGGAGGGGGTTACTCGGGAAAATCTTTCCGTGGAAGATGTTTCCTTGGGGTAAGGGACATTTCTATGAAGGGGGCGCCGGATTTCCAGCATTATTTAAAAACGATCAGAAATTAAATTAAAAAAAACAAGTTTTTTTTCAACTGAAAGTAAGAAGCAACATAAGAACTTAAAACGAACAGAAATTATTACGTATATGAGTGGGATCATCCCCAAGTCAATACCTCGCTCTTTACGCTACAGTTTTTTATAGTGCTTTCAAAAGAGCTATCTATTCTAAATTAAACAGCCTTTGTGATTCAGCGATTTGTGATTTAAACAAAATTTTAACTTTATCGTAAAGAGCGTGGTATTGACTAAGGGGAGAACCCCCTTATATACGTAATAACATATGTGTAATAAAAAAAAAAACAATAAAAAAAACAAGTGATACGGCTCAATAGTAATCGAAACTTTTAAAAACGGAGTTTTGATGTCAATAAATGTATCAAAAGAATGGGCTTATAATGCTAATTCTAAATATATAAATTTTATTAAGTTTAGTATTACTCATAAAAGGCTACGAGCCTGAGAAAATTTGCCTGATTTTTGAAAGAGGGGGAAACATCCCCTACAAGTGAAATAATTTTAATGAAAAGCACACCGTCAGATTTAGCGTATCAGAAAGCCCTGTTACATATGTTTCAAGCTCATATCTGCAAAAATCTGCAACTTTGTATTTTTTGCCAGAAGAAAGATCACGGAGGCGTGTTTATTTTTTTTTTCAGGGGTAATCGTACCGACCCATTGGCCCTATAAAATCAAGAGAGAGCTCATTCGAAGTTCCATACTTTCAGTTAAAAAACCTGTTTTTTTATTTATTTTTTGAACGTTTTTGAATTAATGCAGGTTTTGATTTTGGCTCACCGCACATGAATAATTAAAACAAAATTTGTATATTAATTTTGCTTTTTTTTTATTAAATGGATTTTTCAAAACTTGTTTAATTTTATTTACGAACGTTTTTGATTAGTAATAAATGTACGTAACTTACGAATTAACTTACGTACCGAACTTCTATATTCATTGATTTTTAATACGTATATTAGGGGGTTCCCCCCTATTCAATACCTTGCTCTTTAAGCTAAAGTTCGAATTTTGTTCCAATTCTTTAAAAATGTTTACTTAATCACAAAGGCCGTTAATTACAATAAATAGCTCTTATGAAAGTACTAAAAATTCTTTGGCTTGAAGAGCGAAGTATTGACTAGGGGTTGAACCAAATCATATACGTAATATTTTTCTGTCCGTTTTGGGTTTTGATGGTGTGCTCCTTACTTTCAGTTGAAAAACTTGTTTTTTTTTTATGTAATTTCTGATCTTTTTCTTTAATAATGCTGTGAAATGCGGCACCCCCTTCACAGCAATGCTCCTTCCCAATGAAAACTTCCTTCATGGAAAGATCCTCCCATATACCCCCGCAAAAAACAAATACTTTTGTTTAATGAGCAAGGTGTTGAAAAGGTGTTATATTTGTTTTAAGTTTTAAACTTGCTCCTTATTTTAGATGAAAACCCTTTCCTATTTGTTTAATTACATTTCATGAAACTGTAAAGTTATATGAAAACAGTACTTTTGGAAGCGCAGAAAAAAAGATCAGTATTTCTATGTTCTCTATTTTTATATATAGACAAAAAAGGTACAAGAACTTTTCATTTCCATTAGAACGAGCCCTATCCTTACGTTCTAGGCCTACAAGGTCGATACGATCACCCCTGGAAAAAAAACAACAACAAAAAAGCCAAATAAACACGCATCTGTGATTTTTCTTCTGGTAAAAATTGCAAAATTCCACATTTTTGCAGATATGAGCTTGAAACATCTACAGTTTCAATCTGATGGTGTGGTTTTCATTAAAATTATATGACTTCAAGAAGGTCTCTCCCACTTTTTCAGACAAATTTTCTCTGACCCGTAGCTTTTGATGGGTAAGATTAAATTTAATGAAACTAATATATTTGGAATCAACATAATAAGTCAATTCTTTCGATATATCTATTGGTATCAATATATAAAATTCTTTCAGTTTATTGTTCCACACCCAAAACCAAAAATTTGAGAAATTTGCCTAATTTTTGAAAAAAAGGGCCCCCCCCCCCAAAAAAAAGCAAGAGATCTTACTGAAAATCTATTTATCAGATACATCATATCATGATAACCCTGCCGTGGAGGTTTCAAGCTCCAGTTTAAAAATATGAATAACTATATTTTAGATTCTCCAGTTGTAAAAGAAGTAATGGCACACGAAGGCAGGACTGGATTCAATCAAGTTGATTCGCTTTATTTGTAATGAAATTAAGCTGTGCTTGGCGATCTGTGTTTACGTATCAGCTATAATGAGGGAGGGGAATGAGTCATTGTTTAGGTGGGGGTAGGTACGGTGGTTTCATATACGTTCAAAAAAAATTAAATTAAAAAAAAAAGTTTTTTTAATTGAAAGTAAGGAGCGAAATTAAAACTTAGAACGAACAGAAATTTTTCCTAATATGACAGGGGCTGTCCCCTCCTCAACGTCTCGCTCTTTGCGCTAAAATTTTATTGTTTAAAAAAAATAGAGTTGTAAGAAAGAGTCAAACTTTAGCGTAATTAGAGAGAGAGAGACGTTGAGGATGGGACAGCCCCTTTCATATATGGAGTAATTTCTGTTCGTTTTAAGTTTTCCTGTCGCTCCTTACTTTCAATTAAAAAAACTTGTTTTTTTATTTTATTTTTGAACGTTTTTGAATTAATGCAGGTTTTGATTTTGGCTCACCAAATAATTAAAACAAAAAATTACTCCCCCCCCCATGGAAAATACCCCCCGTGAAAAATAAGACTTTCAAAATTTGAGAGTTTTATTTGAGTTTTATTTTTTTTTAATTTCCGTAGGGGAAAGGAATTTTGATACTTGTGTCTTATACGCCACTCCCTCAAGTTTACGCTGTGTAATATTCGAGAACACACCAGTTTTTTTTCGTTTTTTTCGTTAGTTTCTTCGTTACTTTAGAAATAAATTTGGGCTATATATTTGCATATTAGAAGGGGGGGGGGTTAAAGTATAGCGGGTCTGCATGCAAAATGTGTTTGGTTTAATTATCCTGCATATTAGATAGATAGATAGAGAAGCGTATTTTAAAACCAAATATACGGCCATGAACATAATAAAATAACATAAATAGTTACCCAATTAAAATTCTGAGATAGCCATTTTGTTCAACATAGTCGAAAATCTAATAAACAAGTTTTTTTCAAATTTAATTCAGTAAAGTGCAAAGTATGTTCTGGCCTCTGGAATGCATAGGGGTTTTGACCGTGCCGTAATTTCTTCAAAATCCTGGGAAGGGGGGAGGGGAGTGGTGGTGGTAAAGCTGGAGCCAAGTTATCCAAATTAAGTAAAAATGACGGTGAATATTTTTTTTTTGGGGGGGGGGATGCAACGGAAACGAAAAAATAAACAAAAATGTCAAATTGTTATGTACTCCCTTATGATTTCTGGGAATACTTCTGGTGTACGCTGTTGCTATGAAAGTAAAGATTAACATTAAACCCAAAATGAGCAGAATTTATTTCGTATAGGAAAGGACTATCCCTTCCTCATCCACACCTATGCCTCATGGTCGCAAAAGCTTCAGAGGGTGCTCATTAGATCGGAAATTGAGAGTTCAAGTACTTTTTTTTATAAGTCGAAAGTGTTTGTAGACCAATGAGCTGCGGCAGGGGGTGGGGGTATTTTCTGAGGGAAAGAACCTTCAACGGTTGAGGTTGAAAAATCTTCAAAGTATTGAGGTTAAAGTTTAGAGAGTGTTGACAGGTATGTTAAACATGGGCACCGACAAGAGGAGGCAGGGGGCATGGCCCGCCTGGAAGTTTGGGACTATAAAGTAATTATAAAGTAACCAAAGGAAAGAGAGCAGAATAGGGAAAAACCATGGAAAAATATTTGTTGCCCCATTTTTGGCTGCCATCAATAGATAGTGATCCATAATAAGGAAAATATAAGTTCTAATTTGTGACTGAGTAAACCCTAACCAGTTTTCCACAAACATTTTTTCTATCTGATATGGTTAATTTAACCCCGGAATTTACCCCGGACAATTACCCTTAACATCTCGACGCGAAAATTGAATCGGTAAAGAGAAAGCAAGACATATAAAGAAATTTCGTATATGAATTCTAGCAAATTCACCCAGTTTAAAATTTCTTCTGAAAATTTCACCCCCTGGAAGCTTTCCTCTCCATTGAAAATTCTCCCGGCAGAAAATTCGTCCTCCCTGCCCCAGCCGAAAATGCATGCACACTTCCCAATAACAAATAAAACAAAGACATTTTTTATAGCTTAAAAGCTTACCTCCAGGGGCTGTAGGGGGTCATTTTATCTCAAAAGACAGTTATTGGGCCTTTCAACTATTTTGAAGAAAATAGCTATCTCCAAATTTTGTTGACTATTTTGGCATTGAAATGCACTCTCTTGGTCTGATATCCCTCAAACCAACACGGTAAGGGGTGCAACCCAAGGCCGTTTTCAGGGGGGGGGCTCAGGGGAATTTCCCGGTGGAATTTATCGAGGGGGGACAAAAATACTTTTGTCCCCCTAATTTTATATGGTCAACAAAAATTACTACCAATAGGAGTTTGGCTACTGCCCCTTTCTCCCTTCCCAAACCATAAAAGTCTAAGGTATGTTATGTCCTTTCCGTTTTATTGAAAACTATATGTATCTCGAACAGCGTGCTTTTGTTTTTCAAAACATCAACGACAAAAAGTGTAAAATCAATATAAAAGTCCGTATAACTGTAAGGAACTATTGAAAATAATGAACATTAATTCCAGGAAGCTCAGCGGTTTAAGTGTTTATTTCACTGTAATTTTTATTACAAAAAAACTGTTTTATTTTACTGTAATTTTAATGTATTATTGAAAATTTACCAGCATTATTAGAAAAACGATCAGAAAACAAATTAAAATAAAAAGAATGTTTTTCAACTGAAAGTAAGGATCAACGTTTATAACATAAAACGAACAGAAATTATTTTCGTATGAGGAGGTTTCGCTCCTCCTTGATACGTTGCTCTTTACGCTAAAGTTTGACTATTTTTAATTGTTGTCCCAAATTTTCTAACGTTGTCTCCTGAAACACAAGGGTTACTTAATATTAGAATGAGAAGCTTTTATATAGCTACAAAAAAAACCTTTGCGTGTTTGACAAGTTTATTGTCAAAGCAGACACCGCTATTGTTTACTGCTTCTACTGCAACAATTGTTCTTGAAAAAAATATTATGTGCATAGTCTGGTTTATTTTTATATTGTCAACAAAAATTACTACTAAGAGGAGTTTGGCTACTGCCCCTTTCTCCTTTCCCAAACCATAAAAGACTTAAGCCTGTTATGTACTTTCCGTTTTATTGAAAACTATATGTATCTTTTGTTTTTCAATACATCGACGACAAAAAAAAATAAAATCATAGGCAGCGCAGAAGCAGTGCCTAAGTAAAGAACGATGTTGGCACAATGTATTTTTTTTTCAGATCAGAGGGATCTAGTAAGAGTCAGTGATCAGAGGGCAGCTACCCTCTCCACCCTACCACACACGTCGTATTGTCCTAAAGTGCGTCTACTAGAAATTTTGAATACCCCTTCTATTCAAAATAGTCTAAATATCATATAACAAGGCTTTTAGGGTTGAGACAGACCCCAGAGATTAGGGGCAAGGGTCATAGTTTATGCCCAGGGGGTATTTAAGGTTCTTATGGAAGGGATGGCTGTTTAACTTCAGAAGAGGCTCAATCTTTCTCCCTGAAAAAAAACTATGTCAATATAAAACGAAAAAAAATTAATCACAAAAACTTTTTGCACAAAATAAGTTTCCAAAAAAAAATAAAGAACTCTATTAAAACCAAAAATGAAAAAAGAATAGAATAAAATAATCTACCAAGCATACAACTACCATATATCAGTATCAATAAATAAATGAAACCCAAAACAAACAAAAATTAAAACAAGTCAAACTCATAACGAGCAGAAATTAACCTAAGTAGGGTTCTAAACTCTATGCTTTCTAAAAGCTAGAATATAATTTGTACTTTACTGAAATTTTTTTTAATGTTTTCACTTTTATAATTTTAAGAAATAAAAAATAATTAAGATTTTAAGGAATAAATATCAGCATATGTGTATGCACACTTCCCAATAACAAATAAAACAAAAGACATTTGTTATAACTTAAAAGCTTACCTCCAGGGGCTGTAGGGGGTCATTTTATCTCAAAAAGACAGTTATTGGGCCTTTCAACTATTTTGAAGAAAATAGCTATCTCCAAATTTTGTTGACTATTTTGGCATTGAAATGCACTCTCTTGGTCTGATATCCCTCAAACCAACACGGTAAGGGGTGCAACCCAAGGCCGTTTTCAGGGGGGGGGCTCAGAGGAATTTCCCGGGTGGAATTTATCGAGGGGGGACAAAAATACTTTTGTCCCCCTAATTTTATATGGTCAACAAAAATTACTACCAATAGGAGTTTGGCTACTGCCCCTTTCTCCCTTCCCAAACCATAAAAGTCTAAGGTATGTTATGTCCTTTCCGTTTTATTGAAAACTATATGTATCTCGAACAGCGTGCTTTTGTTTTTCAAAACATCAACGACAAAAAGTGTAAAATCAATATAATAGTCCGTATAACTGTAAGGAACTATTGAAAATAATGAACATTAATTCCAGGAAGCTCAGCGGTTTAAGTGTTTATTTCCCTGTAATTTTTATTACAAAAAACTGTTTTATTTTACTGTACTTTTAATGTATTATTGAAAATTTACCAGCATTATTAGAAAAAACGATCAGAAAACAAATTTAAAAAAAGAATGTTTTTCAACTGAAAGTAAGGATCAACGTTATAACATAAAACGATAAACTAACAATGCACATTTTTTCAGTAAATTCATTTGAATTTTTTTTGAGCAAAGTTCCAAGCCATTGAAAGAGAAGCAGTTTCGTTCCCTTTTTTAGGGGATTTGACATCCAACTGCTCTCTAGTAATGCTTTACTCATTTAAGTTTGGATCCCCTTTCACAGACTCGTGGATGTAGTTTTTAAGACAATGAAATACGTGTCTTTTTAGTTTCACTCGTAATTTCTATTCGGATGATGGGTCAAAACAAGAAGAAAAGAGGCTCTCGTGGCACATCCATCAACATATACAAAAAAAAAAAATGAAATTCTCAAGCTTGAAAGAAGAAATAAGAGGTATTTGAAAGAATGTGAGCTCAAAATGGTAAGTACAATGTGCAAATCCACAGATGAAGATGAACAACAGGGAGTTAAAATGAATAAGGATGGTTACCAAACACACTTTAAAGCAAAGGTGTCAGAAAAGATTGATACCGAAGGGAACTTTGAAAATGATAAGCTGGACATGGAGTTCAAGGAGTGCATGGAGTGCATGGACACTAAAGAGTGCAAGGACATGAAAAGGTTGACTGCCAAGAGAGAATATGGTGGAATGTTTTCGACTGGAAGTAGAAAATGAGTTCCAGATTAATGACGCCTATGATGAAAACAATAAAAGAAAACCCAGAACAAAAAAGTAACGTTAACAAAACGGTATACATAGCCAATGAATTATGTGAAGACAAATACCAGGGCTCTTACGAAACACAGATTTATAGTACACAGCCTGAGAAAAATAAATCGGCTTTTAATAAGCCTTCTCTGAATGTTTGTTTTTTGTCCAAAAAAGTACAAGATTTTCAAAATGATCGACCAAGTGTAATTCAAACAATACATGGCGCCTCACTTCCTAATCCAGTGATTGATACCGAAGGGAACTTTGAAAATGATAAGCTGGACATGGAGTTCAAGGAGTGCATGGAAATTAACGAGTGCATGGACATTAAAGAGTGCATGGACACTAAAGAGTGCAAGGACATGGAAAAGGTTGACTACCAAGAGAATATGGTGGAATGTTTTCGACTGGAAGTAGAAAATGAGTTCCAGATTAATGACGCCTATGATGAAAACAATAAAAGAAACCCAGAACAAAAAAGTAACGTTAACAAAACGGTATACATAGCCAATGAATTATGTGAAGACAATTACCAGGGCTCTTACGAAACACAGATTTATAGTACACAGCCTGAGAAAAATAAATCGGCTTTTAATAAGCCTTCTCTGAATGTTTGTTTTTTGTCCAAAAAAGTACAAGATTTTCAAAATGATCGGCCAAGTGTAATTCAAACAATACATGGCGCCTCACTTCCTAATCCAGTGGACCCACATATTTACGAAACCAAGAAATCGGCACTTAGATCTACTGAGGCTGCCATAATCTTAAGGACCGCTCACGAAACTGGTATATCAAAGTTTAGACTCTGCAAGAACAAAGTTCCAGCCTATCCTACTGCAGATAGTATTTTTTTAGTATATTCAGATAGTTTTGAATACTTACAAGACTACAAGGCCGATGGTTACCGTTATAGCAGAGTAGTGGGGGACACTCAGTATCTGTACCCTCTGTTCATCCAAACTTCAGAAAGAGAGTTAATCAACGGATGATTGAAGGCAAGATGGTTGATTTGAAGAGATATATCTTTCGATATGAGCAATGTGCATTCAACTGTCCCCCTTGAGCACTGCCTATATACGGTGATTCATTATGTTGGTACTTGTGACAGAAAATCCAATTGTGACCCCCATGGAAACCATAAAAAGAAAGAAGGAATAAAAGCTATCCCTTTTGTTCCTTCTGAGAAATCTGTATTAATAAGAGCCAAAAATGTAGCAAAAACCACAACAATGACGCCCCGAGAACATTTCCATAACGAGTTTAGCAGACAGTGAATGAGCTGCAGACAAATGTTCCAAGAAGTCAGCGGCAGGTAAAGGATGCCTTTTCTTGGCCAGAAAAAGCATGATATCCAAAGACACATGTAATATGATTCGATATCTTATGACGGAAACTGATTTTGTTGTGACAGAAAAATTTTTTGGGCAAGGAGAAGCAGCCGTCACTGTATATCAGAATTTGCCATCTTAGAGGTTGATTACTTTGTAAAACACGGTATCCCGATAGTGTTCTATTATGATACCAAATATAACATTGGAAATTACTGGGTTTCAGCTCTGACATTCCGACATCCTGACTTCGACCATAAGGGGACAACACCTCTGATTCCAATTGCATTTTTACTTCACACAAATAGATCAGCTGATTCGCACGAAGAGCTGTTTATAGTTCTAATGAAGAAAGCACCAAGCATCAATTCACCGCAAAATTCTTTTGTGAGTGATAGAGAAAAGGGTATAGAGGTTGCGAGAAAAAAATATTTCCTCATATTCAGGCTGCTCATTGCTGGCTACACTATCGGATCAATGCAAAACATGCACTTCAGAAAATGGGGGCATCTAAAGAAGACATCAAGGTAGTTCAAGAAGATATTCTTCAGTTGCTAAGATCAAAAAGTGAAGATGAGTACTACCAAATAAGAACTGACAGGCTCGTGAAATGGTCCATCCCTGCATTTACCTACTTTCGAGATAATCTGGAATCTGACATGTTGAAGTATGATTGTGCCTTCATCGTTTCCCAGATTCCTGATTTTTAATCCAGTCTCCGGAATAACCAACAATACCGCAGAGTCATTCAATGCTGTGATGAAAAGAGTTATACAACAAAAGCGAGATATACCAATGGACAGATGTATCTTGGCCTTCTTTGTTTAGACGATGAATATTATACACACGTGTCTCGAGGATATAAGGGAATAGGAGATTATAGACTCCTTGAGAAGGCACATAAGGAAAACGTAGTTCATATCAAGAAGGAAGAAGATCCACTTGAATCGAGGAATGAAATGTTTCTGCGTATGGTCCAAGAAGTAGATGCATCAGATTCCTTTTGCGAAATAAATACGACAAGAGAAGACCGCCAGCAAAGTGGTTTAGTTGACATAGCAGAAACTCTATGGAGAAAGGGACATGTTACATTTTGCAACGAAAAGCAAGTGTATCTTGTTTCAAATCTGACTAGAAAGAAGGTTAATGTTGTGACACCACGAACAGAAACAATCGCTGTTAGAGGAAATAAAATTGTGACAAAGGGTGCTAAGAGGAATAGTTTTGGTTGAAGTTTATGATTGTTCTTGTAATTTTGGAATCTCTGCATGTCCTTGCAAACTAGCAGTTTTTAAGATCTCGAGGACATGCACTAGTAACAGAAAAATCAGTTATACAGCTGAAAACACTCAAGAACGTGAAGGGGAGATCTAAAAGGCACGTGAGGCCTGGAATAAAAAGCTCATTAACCATTCAGGACTGTTACAATATTAAACCTGCAGCAGATTCTCTAGCAGCCAAGGAATTGTCGTCTACTGCTGATAGTGATGATCAGAATGAGGGGAGTTTTTCACCGTCAATTAATGAAACTGCGAAAGCTGACTTGAAAACAAGCAGGGAGCAGAATACATTCGAAAACGGGTTTCAGAAATGAAAAAAAAGAAATTATTGAAGTAGCTTCACTTAAAAAGAGTTCCAAACCCCAATCGAAAAGCTCTGATGGGAATCATAATTCAAAAGTTGCAAAGCAAGCGGAAGATGTACAGTTTGTGAAGTCTGTTCGAAAAAGGCTGCATAGCCCCACTCAACTGGTGAAACCCCAAAAAAGGGTAAGGAGACCGAATCTTCGTGTTGAAGCTAACCAGTCTATAATTCCTACAGCCCTTTGTCATGGTTACGCTTTTAAAGGGCCCATAAGTGATTTGTATGACGAAGCAAAGCAAGTGATCCAGCATTTAAAAAGGCTTTTTGGAATAGTGGTCAAATCTACCGATTCTGCTATCGTAGAAAACGCAGAGAAACTAGATTGGTGGAGAGCTACTGTTTTTCCCTTGAGGGACACAGACGTGTTTCCAATTTTCTTTCAAGACCTTGAATCACTGCTGACGCCTGATACTTGGCTCACAACTGGAATTGTTTCATACCTCGTGAATCTTGTAACTTCTAGCTGTGCGTCAGCAAGAACTATCGATAGCTACTCTACTTTCAACTTGACAAGTATTGATGCTTTGAATACTTACCCAGATACGCCTAGAGAGAGTTTTTAGTGATGTTTCGAATGATTGCAGTGTTTTGTTTGTTCCATTGTGTGTCAATATGTGTGATATAACGAATACGAAGTCCAAGAATCATTTCATTTTGGGAATATGTGATTTCTCCAAGAAAACTTTCTATCTTCTTGATAGCCAGAAGCCGTTAAACCACGCTCACGGGAGGCTAGTTCTTTCCAACCTAAAAAATCTGATGAAGGGAGTGGATAAACGCTACATAGAACTTGAACTTGACTCGTGCAGATATAGCTCCACAAGTAGATTCTTCAAGCTGTGGGCTTCTTGTTGTCAATATGCCCAAGACTATACAAATGAAATAACCTATTTGGGAAGCGCAATGTCAATTGATCTTCCATCACCTTCTAAGTACAAGACGTCAAAAGGAAGATCTACGCTATCGAAGAAATTCATAGATTTATATAACGAGGATACTGAAATGGTAAATAAGAAAACTATTGAACTAATGAATAAACATAGAATCAAATTTGCTGTCCAGGTACTTGAATCTCTTTTAATGCAGGACAGAAGAGCCACTTGTTATAAATGTCGAAAACAGATGCCAGAAAACATGCAGCTCATATGTAAGAACTGTTAAGCAGTTGCATGTAGTGAATGCGAAGCAAGATCCTGTAGGTACTTCTGTAGGCTCTGCTGTGTCTAAATAGAAAAACATACACAAACACGCAGTCAGACACACCAACACACAGAGAGAGGCAAACACAGTCAGACACACAAAACAAAAAACTTTGAAAATACGCTTGGGATCACCAAAAACGCTTAAAAAGACAAGCTAAACCACGAAACAGCAAGACTAAACATCCTAAATCATATGTTATAAACGAAAAACTTCTAAAACACACTTAGAATTAGCAACACAGCTAACACAGACAAGCTAAACCGCAAAAATCACAACTAGATATCCTAAATCATTTGTTCTAACAAAAACTTCCAGAAAACGCTTGGAAAAACCAATAAAGCTAATACAGACATGCTAAACCACGAAACAGAAAAACTAAATAACTTCTTCCAAAATACTCTTTGAAACACAAAGAGGGCTAACACTGACAAGCTAAACCAAGAGAGAGCACAACTAAACATCCTAAATCTTAAAGTTTCAAACGAAAAACTTCCAAATACTCATGGAAACACCAGCAGCGCTAAAACAGACAAGGTAAACCTCGAAACATTGAAACTAAACATCCTAAATCAAACGTTTCAAACAAAAAACTTAAAACACTTGGAATCACCAACAAAGCTAACACAGACAAGCTAAACCACGAAGCAGTGAAACTAAACATCCTAAATCTAACGTTTCAAACGAAAAACTTCCAAAACACACTTGGAAACACCAAAAAAGCTAACGCTGACGAGCCAAACCAAGAAACAGCAAATTAAGCAACTTCTTCCAAAATTCTCTTTGAAACACCAACAAAGGTGATACGGGCAAGCTATACCGCGAAATAGCACAACTAAACATCCTAAATCATACTCTTTAAACGAAAAAATTACCAAAATACACTTGGAAGCATCATTTTTACCAAGAAAATGTCTGAAGATACCTTAGGAATAATAGTTTGCTCCAGAGGGTAACTTGTGCCAGCCATTGAGTGCCATGGTGGAGTGAACTGCCTTGGACTATCACGTTCTAGCAATGAAATAGCATGTTCCCACTGTTCAAATAAAAATATATATATACTGTGATATCCAAACGCCAGAAAACGCTCAAGTGATGATGACGGGTACCAGATGTTGCCACTAGAAAGGTACATTGTGCCCTGCTGGCGTATTTTGTCACAAATCATCAGAAGAAACGCTATTGGGAATTTTCTTTAAGTTTAAACGATGTAGTGTATAATTCTTTAAGTTTAAGTCTAGTTTATATGGTTCTTTTGGTGGAAAATGTCTGAAAATGCCTTAGGAATGCTAGTTTGTGCCAGAAAGGTGTCGTTTGCCAACCATTGAGTGACACGGTGGCGTGATTTGCCTTGGACTATCACGTTCTACCAAGGAAATGGTATGTTCCCACTGTTCAAATAATAATACATATTGGGTTTCTAGTGGTAAGCCACGACTGCCACCAGATATTGGCGCAAAATGGTGCTACATCACTTACTAGAGGGGAAGTCTCTCTGGCGACAAATATTGTAATGGAATGCTCGCGCTTACCACTACTGTTCCGTAAATATAGAGTATGTTAGTACCTTTTGTACGGTATACCATGCTCCAGGTATGGTAACGTGATTGAATGGTCAAACGGTTAAACTCTATACCAAGAATGCACCCACACTGAGTCACCACTAAAATCTCTAACTATCTCATCAGAGGGTAAACGGACCCCCTGTCTATGTAGTAAATGACGGTATGTCTCGCAACTCTTTTCCTACTGCAAATAATATAATCTCAGCCCTTCTTTTAGGCTGCCGGACTCCACCTAGGCTAAAAAGTCCAAGATTATGAATCAACTTACTTCAAATGTATCGAGCCAACTTACTTCGAATGAATCAGCTTTATGCCCTTTCTTTCACCCCTCGACAATACGGACCAAACTTGTTATCTGAAAGTAACTTTAGCTATGATGGGTCACCCGTAACTGCGCAATTAAAACCTTGTGGTTTTAACAAACTACGCAGTTAAAGAAATGAAAAATGGCGCAGCCAATATTAAGAGATAATTTATCATTTCCACAGATGGGAAGAGATAATTAAAGAACTCAAAAGAAAAGAAACAAGGAAAGACATTTATCTGAAGAAAAACCCAGGACCAAAGGTTCCAACATCGAGGTATTGAAACGTCAGAAAACACTTAAGTGATAGTGACGGGTTTAAAATAACCCTTTCTCACATATATAATATTGATTTCAGTGCCCTATGAATAATGTGTTTTTAATAATGTTTTTAAATTATTTATTAATAAAACTTGAATGTACAATAAAAAGTTTTTGTCTTTTAGATTCCTTGTTCAAGGATGAATTTTTAATATATTTCACTAATGCTATTTAGCGATAATCCAAGTTCATACTTTTTAAGAAGAGCAGCCGGGCCCTTGCTAAGGACAAACTGGATTCATATATCCCAGCCCTATCCTTCACAACTTGAAGTAATATCAGAAGTGTAGTGCCCAAGGAGTAGTAATCTAGGTCCCAATGAAGCATTAGAAAAAGGGACTAGAAAAGAGGTACGAATTGCCCAAGATGGGATCACCTCTGCCTCTAAGCCAAGTGCTTTGCCTCTTGTCATAACACCAACACGTCACTCCTCCCATCCATATGAACCATGCACTCCTAAGCAAACGTGCCCATTTTATAATGCAGTAATAAACCCGATTTGCACAACCAGCACTCCAGACTAGCCTTGAACACCATTCTGAAACTCCTATCATCAGAGCTCATCAAACAAGCCACGAGAGAATTGTAAAACCCATCAAAAAGATGAATTTATGAGTGATTTAGATAGACCAAACTTCGACCACCTCTCTATAGACAGCTTAATCGAGAAGAAGCAATATGTACTATTACCTTCTTAGCCCGAATGTGCTTTCCCTTTGCAAGTGTTAATGCTACCTCATGTGCTTTGCTTTGCTTATTGTGTGTTTTATATTATAGGTGCTTGGGTCATAATAAAAGATTGAAATCAACTGCTAAAGCTACTAAATTTGTTTTCATATAATTGATTCCAACTTCACCATGAGTTGAAGTAATATCTATTTTTCTCTCCTCCTCCTCACTCTCCTCCCTCTCTTCTCGATTTTTCTTTTTGCATGGTTATTAAGAGCTTTTTAGTTTGTAGTTTCTAGGTGCTTTTCTAATCAACAGTTTGTATTTATTGGCTATTTATTTTTCAGTTTGTCTTTATTCGTTGTAGACTATACTGTATTATGAAATTATTCGCTGTATTATGAAACTATTCAAATATTCTGGGAAGTGAGCGAGGTGAGATGAATATTGCAAACATGCAGGGAACATACAAACTGCATTAGGAAAAAACTAAATTTTTTACTCTAGAAATATATTTTATTCGCATATTATAGTATTTTTATTCCAGAAATCAAGATGATTTTACAATTATTATCATATATTTTTTTCAAACTGAAAGGGAACTGAAATAAGAAGTAAAAACTATGAAACAGAATCAAAGAATAGAACTTATGTTAAGTTGCAATAATGATTCATTACTAATTAGTATTTCTTATCCACGAATAGAACATTTGATTTTAGTAGAGTTTTGAAGATTAGCTTTAGAATATTGCCTAATTTTGTTATCTTCCACTTTTTTTCAACTGTGGTTCAGCACGGTTGATTCAATGTTCTCAAGCATTATAATTTTCTAATTCTTCATTTGTCTTCTTTTTTACCCAAAGCTGTCATGAGCTGAAAATTAACAACAGTAACGACCAAAAAAGAAAACCGACAAAACAAATTTCGTTTTTATATCTAATTCAAAAGGAATGCCTAAGCTGAAATTCAAAGGGTCATTATTTTTCTTTTTATTGCTTACAGTTTGATTACAGTTTTATCGCTTACAGCTTCATTGGTAGTTGTGGTGGTGGGCCTTCCCTTGTACTTTTGATTTTATTTAAATGTATAACTATGTAATGCGTATTTTTTTAAATAATACGTATATACTTCACAAAATAAAAACAAAATCAAAAGTACTATCAGTGTCGCCTCAACGTGGCGGGGAAGTGACAACAGGGTGATGTTAGATATGAATTTTATACCAAGAAAATAATAATCAAAGTAAGGGTTAATTTAAAATATAATCATTCTCGAACAAAAACTTCTTTTTTCTATACTATTGCAAATGGGTTTTCACTAGTTAACAACTTTGTACTTTTATTTATATCTGACACCACTCTGGCTAAGCACACTGAATCTCTTTATTATTGAATCGTCTGCCTAGTTTTTGTCCAAAGTACTTTAAAGGTAATATACAGTAGCAAAAAGTTTCTATACTCTATTGAAGATTATTTAGTTGTCGGTAAAAATGAAATGCTCGATTATTTAGTTGTCGGTAAATTTTAGCCCATTTTCTCATATCACCCCAACAAAACCCAGGTAGCACTAGTGGGCCAAGGAAGGGTCTTTCCTGCTCTGTGCAAAAATTGTTTGCACGCATCACATACTTTTTCAAACACAATAATAATACCCAAGAACAGAGCTATAAGATACCTCTTGGTCAGGTTGCAACCGACCCAAGCGCCATAAATATTCTCTAGGACGCAGTTCTCCACTGACAGTTTGCAAAAAAACCACAAATGAAATGCTGGAGTATTTAGTTGTCGGTAAATTTTAGCCCATTTTCTCATATCACCCCAACAAAACCCAGGTTAGCACTAGTGGGCCAAGAAAGGGTCTTTCCTGCTCTGTGCAAAAATTGTTTTGCACGCATCAACATACTTTTTTCAAACACAATAATAATACCCAAGTAAACAGAGCAATAAGATACCTCTTGGTCAGGTTGCAACCGACCCAAGCGCCATAAATATTCTCTAGGACGCAGTTCTCCACTGACAGTTTGCAAAAAACCACAAATGAAATGCTGGATTATTTAGTTTGTCGGTAAATTTTAGCCCATTTTCTCATATCACCCCAAAACAAAACCCAGGTAGCACTAGTGGGCCAAGAAGGGTCTTTCCTGCTCTGTGCAAAATTGTTTGCACGCATCACATACTTTTTCAAACAAAATAATAATACCCAAGAACAGAGCAATAAGATACCTCTTGGTCAGGTTGCAAACCGACCCAAGCGCCATAAATATTTTTCTAGGACGCAGTTCTCACTGACAGTTTGCAAAAAAACACAAATGAAATGCTGGATTATTTAGTTGTCGGTAAATTTTAGCCCATTTTCTCATATCACCCCAACAAAACCCAGGTAGCACTAGTGGGCCAAGAAGGGTCTTTCCTGCTCTGTGTGCAAAAATTGTTTGCACGCATCACATACTTTTCAAACACAATAATAATACCCAAGAACAGAGCAATAAGATACCTCTTGGTCAGGTTGCAACCGACCCAAGCGCCATAAATATTCTATAGGATGCAGTTCTCCACTGACAGTTTGCAAAAAACCACAAATGAAATGCTGGATTATTTAGTTGTCGGTAAATTTTAGCCCATTTTCTCATATCACCCCAACAAAACCCAGGTAGCACTAGTGGGCCAGAAAGGGTCTTTCCTGCTCTGTGCAAAAATTGTTTGCACGCATCACATACTTTTTCAAACACAATAATAATACCCAAGAACAGAGCAATAAGATACCTCTTGGTCAGGTTGCAACCGACCCAAGCGCCATAAATTCTCTAGGACGCAGTTCTCCACTGACAGTTTGCAAAAAAAACCACAAATGAAATGCTGGATTATTTAGTTGTCGGTAAATTTTAGCCCATTTTTCTCATATCACCCCCAACAAAACCCAGGTAGCACTAGTGGGCCAAGAAAGGGTCAGTTTCCTGCTCTGTGCAAAATTGTTTGCACGCATCACATACTTTTTTTCAAACAAAATAATAATACCCAAGAACAGAGCAATAAGATACCTCTTGGTCAGGTTTTGCAACCGACCCAAGCGCCATAAATATTTTCTAGGACGCAGTTCTCACTGACAGTTTGCAAAAAACCACAAATGAAATGCTGGATTATTTAGTTGTCGGTAAATTTTAGCCCATTTTCTCATATCACCCCAACAAAACCCAGGTAGCACTAGTGGTAGCTCGATTATTAGGTAGCGCGTAATGCCCAATAGCATTATTTTATCGTATCAAAAAATTATAAGGAAACTGACCTTATTCATTTTCATGAACTTGCTGCTGTTCGAGAAAGGGAAGAGCAACTAGCTGCTTTGCATTGAAAGATGTCAAATTTGAAGCAAAATTCGAAACAAAATTTGGCTTGTCAGGAGTGTCAAAATGTTGATGTTTGGCCAAGAAATGGCCTTTCAAATGAAGTTTCAAAAGTATTCTACTTTCGATAAGGGCAAGTCCACCTTTTTTATACTTTAAAACAGCTTTGTCACGAAGTTGATTATATTGCGCCCAATTTTGTTTGGCATCGATGGTATATGAACCGTCTTCTGAGCTTATACGATCACTGTTTCCATTTGGTCACCCTTGGGGAAGAAATTAAAGAAACAAAGTAACATGCATTCGAGATCTTTCTTGTGGTAAAAATGTAAAATTCCGTATTATGGTGTATAGGGACTTGAAACTTATAAAGTAGGGTTATCAAATATGCTGAATATGATGGTGTAATTTTCCTCGCAAGTTCCCTTTGCAGTGAGTGATTTTTGAATAATATTATTTTTTTTTTTTGCTTCACGGAAGAGTTTTGTATATAGTTTTTGTAAGTTTTATAATTAGTTAGGTCAATAACGCTACTGGTTTTGCAAGCTAACTTATATAGGTTATTTTTACAATATGAAGAGATTATCAGGCTATTGGACATCCAGGGGTGTATATAGGTAGTTTTTCGGTTTGATTTACAGACTGGAAAGGTTGAACTGATAAGATCACTCAGTCCCTGTGTAAAACCATTTGTGGCTGAATTAACATCCTGACAATCCAAAACCTTTGACCAGTCAAATTATTTCAGACGATCCGTGAACCGGTTCATATTCACAATATTATATATCCTATTAGACGTAGGGATATTAGTTCTAGGGTGTTTAATAGTTGGTTGGAAGGGTAGGGAGAGATAGATTAGAAAGTGGTCTGACAGGTCATAGAATATTATTTTGGAGGACAGGTAGTTTCCCAAGGAAGTGGCTACAAAAATGTTATCAATTACAGTAGTGGTAGACCTCATAGGATCAACTCTAGTAGGAAAAAGGATTGTCGGAAGAAGACCACTTGAGGTAAATGTTTCAAAGAAGGTATCACAATCATTATTACTGCTAACATTTAGTAAATTACAATTGAAGTCCCCAAAAACTATTGCCTTCTTTTGTGGTAAATTAATAAAACTAGAAAAGTCATCAAAAAGATTACAAAAAGAAAGGTGTCGGAAATGAGGGTGGTTTATAAAACAATGAAAAAATAAAAGAATTGTCGTCAACACTTATATCAACAATTATTGAATAAATGCATCTATTATTTATAGGTTGCGAGAATAAGGATTCACAGTGTAATAGCCTGGTGAATGTAAAGAGAAATGCCAAAAGAGGACTTGGTTAATTTTTCTTTCATATATGAATAGCTTGAAAGCCAGGGAGGGAAAATTCATTAGTATCATCAATTTCTGAAAGCCACGTCTCCGTTATTCCAATTACGTCGAAAGGGCAGTAACCATTAATTAAAATTAAATCTTTAAAATTAGTCCACTATCTCTTATGCTTTTGATGTTAAAGCAGATTATATTAATTTTTGTCTCTTCCATTAGCTTTGGTTTTACATTTTTTACAAAATCTAGTGTCGAGATATTGACAGTTAAAACGGCTTAAGGGGCTATCAGGGCTAGCTAAAGGGGTTGTTGCGCAAATTATTTTGGTCATCGTAATAGTTAAAACAACATTATTGCACAGTGATAATTTTGTGAGAAACGTAAATCTTGCATAGTATACATTTAAATATCCATTGTGGTCGAAGTTTCATCATTTGCTTGATTTGAATACTGAAATTCTTCTTCAGCCGACGAATTATCATTGGTGGTAATTTTGGACTGGGATGGAAAGTTTGCCGTTTTTCTTAGATTTCTTGCCTTTGACTAGGGCAATGGCGTCGATTTGATTAGCAGTTGAGTCAACAGGCTTAACTAGCTTTGATGTGGAATCTATGTCCTTTTTGATGGAAAGATAGTTGAGTTATAGCTGTTTGCAAGATGTCATCACCTAGGAGTTTGGTGATAGCTTTCTTCTTGAGAATATTTTTGGTTTCTCCTGGTTCATTACTAACCTCAATTAAGTGACTGACTGTGAGATAAGTTGCAAATCTTTGCCATTCTTGGCAAAGACCTAGGATTGGCTGGAAGAATTAATTTACCACCCGTACCCCATGTCGCAGTCACCCGTCTAGCGGAGCGGGCTGGGAGAAAGAGTCTTTTTTTAAATCAGTTCTTATACAGCGTGAAGTGAATACAGTAAGACCTTTTTTTATACTATGTACTCTTTTAACTTTTCAGCCTAGGTTGAGTCTAAAGAGATAGTTAGAAATCTTATCGGTAAACCTTGGCTTTTAAAAGTGGCCCTGGCCCATCCGATCACGCTAGTATGAACGGAACCGTTGGAGTAACCACGGAAATCCCACTATTTTGGCCGACGAGGGATCTCCCCCTCCAGTAAGTGGCATAGCAACCCCTTTGCGCCACTTTTGCCTTTAAAAGTGGTGAACCCCTTATGTTAATCCTCCAATACCAGGGGACAACTTTTTTCCTAAGTCCTAAATATAGAAAATCCTTCACAGCTCAATGAGTTTGATGTCATCTTAACTTTCTACTATCAATTCTAAGGGAAAAAACCATGTACATCTTATTTTTGTTTGTTTTCAGGCTTAGTCCTATCTTTGTTCGTTTTTTTTACCATGTCAGGATTATATTTTTAATAAGTAATAGATTCTAAGGAGCTTCCTTTTAAGCATTATTTATCCAGTTCTTTTCTTCATAATTAACTACAGCAATGAAACAATAGATCCCGCGATGCTTTCAAAAGCGTGTGTCCACTTAATGAACTTTTTGGAATAAGCAGATTCAATTAATGTTGCCACATTAAGAGTTATTTATTAACATTTAAAAATGCGTATGTTTTATCTTCTATAAATTTGACTATAATAAATACATATCAACTTTATAATATTGCTGTTTCTTCGCTCCAATTTCTTTACTGTTTAAAGTTCCACTTTTTATTAGTCTTTAAGCTTCATTTCTTTGTAAATGAATGAATTATAACGTACCAAGAGGTAGTTGTAATGCTAGTAATACTATTCCTCTTTATCTGTGCCATAAAACATAGTAAATAAAGCGAGACACTCACCCAATTTGATTAGATTTAAATAATGTTGATGAATGCATCTACGGGCATAGGCCAAAATGCCTTTTTTTAGATTCACGAATTTTTCTATTGATTATATAGCATTCAATAAGAGCCATCTATATTTTGTCAACTGTTATCGTCTCCAAAGAGTCAAAAAGCAATATAGTATATGTTTTTGTGTAGTAGGTCAACAGTAAGTGGCTTATTGACGTCAAACAATACAGCCTAAATGTATTGTAAGGTCAATATTCAATTATGGTTAACATTTGCAGCAATTATAATTTTGAAGTCGCCACTGACGGGGGGGGTGGGGTGCCCGGGTTCCGTCCCCAAAACCAAAGTTAATATTAACTTTTGGGACTCTTATAAATACGAGTGTTTCTTTGCCAAATATATCTGATAGGTCAAGAACTCAATTCAGATTCAATACTAGCTGTAAGGATCTTAACTTTATTCAAGTTAATGCGCACCTTAACATTGTTCAACATAATTGCCCTAGTTCTGAAAAGTTGGTTGTCCAAACAAGTATCAATTACATAGGCCAATATTCAAAGATTCAATGCTTCAGTTTGTGCTTATTTGGATTCTATGAAACTGTCCCATTCTTTTTGTGTGTAAATTAAATTAAAAAAAAGTTTTTTCAATGGAAAATCAAGGACCTCTAGGAATAAAACTAAAATAGAACAGGAATCTATTCCATGAATAAGGGGGGTGCAACTTTTGCTCTTTTTACCTTGCTTCCTACGGATACCTCGCCTATTTATGATAGTTGTTTTTGGTTCCTTTTAAAAGAGCTTTTTATCCTAATTACATACGGCTTTGGGTTCCTAGCCGAGTGGATTGGTGAGCCTATATTAGGATCCCTTGTACGACAAGGGTGAGGCGTTCGAATACTAGTCTAATCCAATTACTGGGTTTGGGACGGGGTTTAGTGTGGCGTGATTCAGTAAGCTCAAGTCAGAAGTTGACCAAGCTCCAAATGGGTACCTGGAGAAATTCCTGGGGGGGGGAAGGTAAAACAGGAAAGGTGTGCGAAAGCCCTAGCGGTGCGCAGGCTTTCATCCCCCCTTTTTTGCAATTTCCTGGCTGAAAGGCCTTGAGACGGAGCTCAGCACTCGCCGGGATGGACCTTAAGATCTAGTGCAGTCCTCCTTTATCTTTTTACGTTACCTTTGGGTTTCAGGAGTCACTCTTAAAAAGTTGGACAAATAGTCACTCAACTATATATGAAATAATTTTCCCGTTTGTTTTTCAGTTTGTGAGGGCTGCTCCTTACTTTTTTTATTACGTTTCAGATCATTTTTCAATCATGCCGTTAAACTGTTTTCCTTCATGAAAAATTCACATTTCATTCACGGAAACTTGTTCTTTGAAAAGTTGTCTCATTAAACTACCACCCCCCCCCCCCCGTAAAATTCTCTCCAGCAATTATAAAAAAAAATTCCCCCCCTTTTTTTTTTTTTTTTCCCCCCCCCTGAAATCCCCCCTTAAAATATTTTTGGACGTTCCCCTTGAAAAATTGTCCTAATAAGCTTTTCATTTTAAAGACTTAATTTACTTAAAATCTTTGTTTGGGTGAAGCGTTAAGCAGGGATTCTACCTTTAGAATGTTATACACAAACCCAAAGCGAACCGTAGAAACAATTATAATCCATCCAAGAAAGCTGCCTAAGACCCCAAGGAACCGCCCAAGGAACCAACTGATTAGACACCCTAAGATTTAACCGGGGAGGAAAAAAGCTTTAAGTTTGATGTCCTTCGTACTTTAAGATTAGATCAGATATAGCCCTTGGTTCAGACATATCATCCACACTTTTACTGTTAAACTTAAGGAATACATTTTTTTGCAATGAAAATGTGAAACAGAGGCAATGAGATTAAACACCATTTTTACAACCGGAGAGAAGCGGCTACAAAACGGTTATTGAGTTACTCTAACTTGCCCTGTCAATGGCACAAGACCCTCAGTGTACTTTTGCCGTTATCCGCCCTCAATGAAATCCTTCTATATTATGGAAACATATGACGCAGTATTAAAACATTTTTGATTTAGGAACTTCGATTAGAATGATAGAAATAAATATAGCGGATAAAAAAAATGTTTTATTTTGCTCATTAGTTAGAGTATTTAATTTTTATTTTATGACATTATAATCATCTCAGATGCGACAGTTCTTGCTGCTGTCTCCTAGATGTTACTTTCTTAAATTTCAAATTAGTTTATTTTTACGTAAAAAGAAAATAAAATGATGCATCTGATTATGAGAATTTCTGTCGATAACGCCGCCCTTATGCCAAAATACATCTTTAGTAGAAAAAAAAACAAAAAAAGGACCCTTTTAGATCATGTGTTTCTTCAGACATTCTGCTAAATAAAATGTATATTTTGGGGAGAGAGGTTTTGGTTTCCATTAAAGCTCCCGTCCTTTGCCTGAAGTACAGTATATGAACATCAGTAGTTAATTTTTTGAGATCGTTATAGATTCTTTGCTGTGTAAAGGCAATAGAAAATTTGAGAATAATTATGATTACAATGTTCTGGTAATGGGATTCTCCTTCAAACGAACCCACAAATTTTATTGTTTAAACACATACGAATACAAAGTCCTATTGAAAAAACAAACTACCATAATTAGTTAGTAGTTTGTACCCTGCACCGCTATTTCATTTACCAAGAACAATCCTGTTCATTTATGGTTTTGATGACCGTTGTTTTTTATTTCATTCAAAAAATCCACTCGTTATATTGCATTATTCATGACTTTTACTTATGGCTATATTGAGTTTCGTATACTATTGAAGCGATAATTAATTAAATAACAATATTTTCAGGACATAGGGATTCAGAAAGATCCTAAGAAGAATACTGGAAAGATTATGAAGAACGAATACTGCATATAATGGATGAAGGTTTGAATGATTGTAGTGAATTTTATAGTTTGCACATTTTTTTTAATAATGTCCTTTGCTTATCAAAGGACTTTAAAGAAGCTGTGGCGTGTTTTGGGCTTTTTATTTTGTGTACATCTCTATTTTAGTTTTGACTTATTATGTTAAAGATGAACTTTCAAA